>CAMZMU010000053.1:35601488-35735402 GCA_947311845.1 Poa pratensis
GCTCCTGATCGGTGGCCACCACGGCCTCCTTCTCCTCCTCCTGATCGGGCAGCACGGCCTTCTTCTCAGGCGACGAGATGGCGAGCGAGTTGTGGGCGGTTGTGCGTGGAGAGAATGTGAGCGACGTGCGGCCGACGAGGATGGCTATATTGCTGCCAAGCGGTGCGAACGCAACCCTGAACCAACGCGGCGGCGGTTGCACGTCCAGATGAACCGTCGGGATGCGAAGCAACGTGGGGTGAACCGGCGGCGGTTCGTGCGCCCAAGGTGTTCGATCTATTGCTCAAAACTAGGGCCGTTTGGGGGTGGGCCTTTTGGGTGCGCCGCTGTGGGCGGCCTCCAAATCTCGGGCGGACACATGTCCGGCACCCCCCAATTGGGCCTTAATTGGGGGGTGCCGGACACGAATTTGAAGGCCCCCCGGTGGAGATGCTCTTAGGCTTTGTTTAGGATGGCTTGTTGTCATGAGAGGCATGGCATACTTTTATTGAACCCTCATTATTCCTTGGGAAATATTCCATGCACTTCTTGTGTGGAAACTGAAACCTTACATTCTGCTCTCTTGCATCAATGATCTTACCTGCAATTTTAAGATAATATTGACAAGGAACATCATGATGTAATTACGTTAAGGGTGGTGGTTATGTACTAGTGTACCTAGCTCATGAAAATGGACAAGGAACATCATACTCTGTCTACATATCATGGTAGCTCATGGCAACGTTTGTTCCATAGCTGCATGCGCAGGGGCATGACCAAGGGGACGCAGCATCTAGCTAGCTTCATCGTTGTGTGTGCGCGCATGCGCGTGAGGCGCCATGTACGCTTGCGCTGACTGATATATGTGCGTGGGCGATGGATGCATGCGCATGCAGCAGCTAGATCTAGACACGTGAACAGGTTGGAGCACCGCGGGTTTGGCAGGGCAGCGCAGTGGTAACTAGCTTAGCCCAGCCAGTGCGCATGCATGCGTGCTATGGCCTGAAGACAGTTCCACATGTAATAATCCTGTTGGCCCTGCTCGCTCGGGCGACACGGGCTTAGCTTACTTGCCAGGGGGGCTTGAGATGCATGCACGTCAGCCAAGTTAGTAGCAACGGCCGGGCGCCAGCATGAGATCACGAGAGCCCTGTAGTATTTGGAGGCAACGCGCCAAAGCTGCGTGTCACGAGACCAACGATCGATCGATGAAGCCTTTATTCCCCAGAGCTCGATCGTACGTACGCTTGTGAACCTTTCCTCTTGTTGTGCTGATATGTGCTCTATCCCCGTGTACGCATGCATAGGCACTGGCTGGCTGGCTGCATCTCCAACTTGGCATATTTTCTGTCTCATTTGAGTTTTCATGTCGAGTACTACACATCACACATGCATATGACGACTTCATGTTGTTTCACATAAGGGCTCATTTGGTTGCAGGGGGAGAAAGACCCAGGGAAAATAATCCCGGCCGGGAATCTGAAGAAACATGTGTAAAAGCCCGGGATTTTATTCCCGACCTCCGGACTAGGGGAAAATTCTCCCCGGGAAAAGGCCGGGATCCTCCCGGGATTGCAGTTACCAAATGAGCCCTAAGAGAATGACAATCATTCTACTATACTATGTTCTTCTTAATTATTACCGTTAAACTCTTTGCTGAGACATGCGAATGAAGTTGAAACATGCTCTCAGACTAGACTACGCATAGTGACGGTATTATAGGTAGTATTATGCAATGTATGCATGTAAATTCTGATGTTTCACTGCAATTAATGATGAGAGATGATAGTGTTGTAACATAACAAATATCAAAGCAAAATGCTAGCTTATATGTTCTAAGATTTAAGCAGGGTAAACATGGTCGTGTTGTGCTTATCATCAATGCATGTATGTAGAAACGAGGGGAGAGCTGGCGAGACGCCAAGAGAAGCGTGAGTGGGAGCTCGGTAGGGAGCAGGTGATGTGGTGGCTCCCAACTCCTCTTGTCATATGTCTTGTCAATGGCTTATCGAGGCATTTGATTGCTGTTGTATTAATGCAGGGATGAAGAATGTAACCGTTTGTTTAACAGGAAAGAACAACGAAGGAATGTGATGCTTTGTTTCTACTCTGTATCCACCAGGAGTCACGTGAGGAAAAAGGCACATTCGTTTGTACTTTTGCTTTAGTATTTGTGTTAACTGTATTAGGTTACGGAATAAGAGCCTAGCCTGGACTGGAGAGGCATGATGACTACAGTGATTATTTGCTCAAGAATGTTGGAGATATCTTTGGCCTGAATGGGCTTCCAGGACGGAGTACACTCATCTGGATTATCTCACTCACCTAAAGGAGAAAATTAACAATCCTTTTTTTAATGACATAGTTATTCTCAGTGCATAGTTCGAAAAACCGGGGCATTTCTCTCATTCTATATCTCCCATGTTTGAGATCTCAGTGCCGCCAATGGTCATTTTTTAGAAGATTAAGAATGATTTGAAGCAAAGCTATGGGTCATCGCGGGTGCGGAACGTTTGAGTGAAATCATGCCGGGAGACGAGTCTGGTTGTGTTTTGTTTGCTATCTTTAAATACTCTTGTCAAACTCCTTCTTAATTAATAGAATGAGGCAAAGCCTCCGCTTAAAAAAAAAAGTCTCAATGCATGCGCTATTTTGATGAGCAGGAATAACTTTATTTTCAAAGGAATACAGACTGATCTCCATATATGCAGAGCCATATTTAAGAATGAGCTTAGATGGCTGACATATAGAGCAAACAGAAAGAAATATGGCTTATTCTCAGCTTGGGTATCCTTTGGCTAGCGCTCGATGAAAAAACGTCGGCAAAGATCTTTTGGCTAGCGCCCGATAAAAAAATCTCGGCAAAGATCCAGACACATGGCAAACAGTCAAAACCCGGTAGTCATACAGGACATTTTAGTGAGTATCCCCGACGCCTCATCATAATTAGTCTTCAAGGATTTCATTGTCTTGTGTTAAGGACGACAGATCAGAAATTTCCTTTTTATTATATTCTTACTACTCATATAATGAACAACTAGTAAATCACATATTTTGGGGAATTACTGATTTGTGTTGATTTCAGTAACTAAAACAACACGGTTGTATAGAGCACCTGAGAGCATCTCCAACCACATACCCCAAAATCGGCTCTCAAACTGTCCGTGGACACGTCCGGACGTGTCCGCGGATAGTGACCGGGCAGCCCTTAAAACATGGCTCCTACAACCACATACCCCAAAATCTAGCTACCAAATTACTACAAACCATGCATCGTAGATCATACTACGTACTACTCCTACCACATAGCCTATTGTACTACCCTATCCTACTCCTCGTCGGAGATGACGATGACCGTTGCCCCTACGCCTTCGCCGGAGCCGCCGCCCTGTGCCTCGTCGTCGGTGCCGTCATGTGCCTCCTCATCGGAGTCGGAGATGGAGAAGGTCGTCGCAGATCCGGCCGGTTGTAGGTCGACGTAGCGGCCTTCCTTCATGGCCGTCTCCGCCTGGAGCTACTGCTCGAGGAAGCCGGCCCTGTTCCTCATCTGACCGATGAGGATGCGGTCAGCCGCCTCCGCCTGGAGCTGCTGCTCCACCGCACGGTGCTCGGCCTCCTCCTGTATCCGTGCCTGCTCGGCGTCCGCCTGCGCCCTCCACTGCTCCGTCGCCGCCGCCGCCTCCGCCTGATACCGGGCTTCCTCCTCCTCCATTCGCTGGCGGAACTCCGCACCCGTCATGTGGACGAATGCGGGCCCCGCCTCAAGCTCCACGACGCCAACGGCCGCCGTCTCCGCCGCCTGCACCGCCGCGTCCGCGGCCACCTGTGCCTCCACGTCCGCCTGCGCTTGGGCCGCAAGTGCAGCGACCTCTGCCGCGTCGCGCGCCAACCCCTCCCGGTAGATCTGCGCCCTTTTCTCCGGTGTGAGCATGGCGCAGACGGTCGGAAGGCGGCGAGGCATGGTGGATGTGGAGGATGGGGAAGAGAGGAGTGCGGCCGCGGATGGGGAAGAGCGGTGGACTATGGGGAAGAGAGGACGGCGGCGGCGGATGTGTGAGCGGCTAGGGTTTGCTCCGGCCCTCCTTATAGTCAGAGATGGCCGGTAAGCCATGAATGCCGGCCGGTCGCTGCGCCATGAATGCGGTCAAGGTGGCCTATCCGCGTCGACGGGGCGGTCAAGCGTGGGCCCGCCCTGTCAGCGACCATGGGGCGGACGCGTCCGGGTGGCCCCAAACCCGCCCCACATATGGGCTGGGTTTGGGATGTGCCGGACCGCTCGGGCGTTTGGGGCTGATTTGGAGACCGCGGTTGGGTGCCGGTTTTTGGCCCAAACACTGTCTGGCGGACCGCCCGGACGTTTGGGCTGGCTTTGAGAGCCTCGGTTGAAGATGCTCTGAAAAGGTCATTTCAGTTCTGCAGCGGCATACATTAATTGCATGTATCCTGGTAACAATGGTCTCCCGGAGTAAAACCTCTAACCGTGTCTCTCATGTCAGGGGTTCCACTACCGATCAACGTCTTTAAATAGCCCTCTTCGTCATACAAGAGCTCCTGCACCACAGGAGGGAGAGAGGGGAAAGAGAGAGGGCGAGAGAGAGATTGAGAAGAGATGGTCTCCAAGGAGCAGAAGAGAGCAAGTTTGCATGAGAAGCTGCAGATTCTCCGAACTCTTACTCATTCTCAAGCGGTAATTATCATCTTTGCTCTTATCCACATCAACTTGCGCTGCACTTCATCTTTTCTCTTCGCCGTTCGTCAAGCTCCATGCCCTAGAGTTGGTTTTAGTCTTAAGGAATCTGCTAGTTTAACATAGTTTTCCCTATTAATTTCCTTGGTCTGTTTCTTTCGGTCTATCTATTTATGTTTGTTCTCATCTGTTAATATCTCGCTGTGTCTAGAAAGGAAGCTTTGGAGAACCTTCCCCGCCTTAAAATGAGCCTGCTCCAATAAACTAAACAAGAACATATGTGTCAAGTAGGTGTGTTCCAGTTACAAAGGAAACAATTTAAGGCTATGTTTGGTAGCAGAGTATTTTTGAAGTATTGCGAAAATACTGCAGTATATAATACTTCGATGTGTTTGGCGGTGGCAAGAAAACGTGGTACTCATCGAGTATTAATACTGAAGTTTCCCCCAAACTGTGGTTTTTTCAACGTATTGAAAAACAAGTCGAGACCTCTTTTTTGGAAACGGAGAAAGCGAGAAAAAACTACCCGCCCCGATCGCTACGTTGGTTCGCCGCCGCCGCTGCCTCCTTGTTTCCTCACGACATCAGATCGTCGCCAACCATTGTCGAGTTCAGTATACTGTTGAATCCTGCACATGAGTCGGTATCATCTCTAGCTCCTTCTCCTCTTCGGCTCTACCAGGTACTAAACTTGCAAGAAACGATGCGCTACTGCTGGTACATCGATCGATGAGAAAAATAGCACTGAAGAACCTGAGGGCGTTGACTCCCGCGGCGGCCTTGGCAGTCACGGATGGGCCGAATCAGCCGAAATCCAGCTGCGCCATTCAATCTCGCGCACGGGGCGGAGCAGCCGCACTCTGGCGGTAGCTTTCCAGGTCGTGGACGGGGCTGAGTAGCCGCCTTCTCTGTCGTGGTCGCCGGCGTCCGCGGTTCGTGGCGGGTGGAGTAGCCAGACCCCAGCAGCTGCCTGTCGTGGATGGGGCGGAGCCGCGAAGCAGCCTGTGAGAGGAATTGCAACTCCTGGTCGACTCGTCGTTGGACGCGTGGTGGTAATGGTGAGCCAAGCTGGGTGTCATGGCGCGCTTGGCGGAAGAAGCGGTCTTGTTTTCCCGCGAGTTTGGAGCAGATTTCTCTAACGGTAGCGACTGCCAGCGCTACTACTTGCATCAGCCAGTTATCAATTGAGTCAGTTAGAAAAGTGCGAAATAGCTGCGAAAATCGCGAGTTGCAGAGATAAGAACCATGAAAAGCAAGATCCCGAACGTACGAGTAGCTAATTACAGCGCTAGCCAAACAGGTTACAGTATTCTCAATACTCCAAAATACTTCAGTTTTTCAATACTTTGGTAAGTTATGCCTACGGGCTAGAAAATACTTCAGTTTGCTTTTTAAGATACTCTGCTACCAAACATAGCCTAAATGTTACACAAATTGCTACCGAGAAACTGGGTTTATAATTGTTAACTCCAGCCATCTAATCAGTTAGTCATACATGCCGCTATATTTTTCATTCATCTGAAAATTAACAAATAAAAATATGTAAATGTTTCATGCAGGCAAATAAAAAATCGATAATCGCAGATGCATCAACATACATCAAAGATCTGAAGCAGAAGATTTCAAAGCTGAATCAAGAGATGGCGTGCTCGCAAAACACCACTTCTACTACTCTTTGTGAAGAACCCTCGCCACTGGTACGAATTAATGTTGCACCTGCGATCAACAATAAATCAATAATACTTTTCAGTTCTCACTTAGACGCCATCTACTAACTGTAAATGGCTGCTAACCTTATTTTGTATATTCAGGTGAGTGTCGAGGTCCTAGAGAAGGGTTTTCTCATCAGCGTGTTCATGGAGAAGAGCAGTCCGGGACTCCTTGCTTCCATTCTTAAAGCCTTCGATGTGCTAGGCCTCACTGTGCTTGAGGCTAGGGCTTCCTGTGCGAGTTCATTTAGACTCCAGGCACTTGGGGGAGAGGTATTCAGAATGATACAGATCAAAATGTAGCTTTATTACATCAAGGAAAGATACTTTTCGTGACTAATAACATGTCGTATTATGAATTGTTGTTTCAGGATGAAGGCGAGGCAGTGGTCGATGCACGCGCAGTGGAGCAAGCAGTAATGCAGGCCATCAAGAGCTATCCTGGAAATTAGGAAGCGTCGATGGCAAGCACTGTTGATGGAGTTTGGACTTATCCGAAGACCAGTTAGTCGTATTAGGAGAACAATCCATACATATCTAAGTATGCTCCACCTACGCTGCTATCCTTATTTTTCTCCCTCGTTATTTTGTCCCGTTTGTTGATGAGAGCAATGAACACTTTTTTGAATATCGTGGACATTTTTTAGAAATGCATGAACATTTTATATGAACATGTTTTCCAAAATCTAAAACATTTAAATTATGGTTTAAACTAAAAAATAAAAATTAAGGAAAACTAAAACAAAAATAAAACATAAAATAAAATAAAATAGAAATCACAAAGAAAGAGAACACTATTCAAATGGCTGGCCCGTTTGAGGCAACCTTGAGGCGGCGCCAGCCCGGGCTGCAGCAGGCGGCAAATAGGACTTGCTCCCTATAGCTGTAAAGTTACTAGAATGTGTGGGAGAAGATGAGGACGACACAAACAGAAGGCGAGAATGTGGTCTTCTTGTTTATTTCCTGCAGCCATTTGATTTTCTATTTGACTTGTATCTTATGTCCACTATATTGATAACCACAAACAAATTTTATTGTCTCTACAACAAACGGACCAAGACATTTCGTTTGCCCAGCTTATTTCCGTGGAAAGCACCTAGAAGCCCAAACAAAGAGATCCTAAATACCAACGATTTTCGTAGTACGGACCGTGATGATAGGATAGAGGAGAAAAGTAAGGCTATTCCCTAAGTGAGTAGGCTTCTCATCTCTTCAACGGCATCAACATTGAATCGTCCTGCTTTTGGTGGCCATTCAGGCCTTGGAGGGGCGACGAACCCAAACTCTCGCCGACAGAGGGTTCCCATTTATAGTTTTAGTTAATTTCTATGTCTTCATCGGGGTGGTGAGGTGGCGACGATATCCCGATGTCAGGAAGTCTTCGCTGCACTATCCACGCTTCGGTGGTGCGCCTAGTATCAGTGTAGAGCGTGAAGTTGTGTATCTGCCCGATCTAGGTTCGGTCGGTTTTTGCGTTCGTTGCTTTGGTTGAGGTTCTTACTCTTCTGATCTTCTGTTCTCATATTTAACGATGGTTGTTACTCTAGTGCGCATGTCCTTTGGGGCCGAGGAAGACGAACTATCTTCTGTCTACTAAAACAATCTTTGCCAGACTCTAGTGAGGGAGGGCGAGGAATGGTGGCATGTCTTCGGCTCGCTTTAGTGTTTGCAGTCGTCAGTAGGTGGACCAAGGACCTTGTCTTTTATTACTCTTGGGATTTGGTACTACTTTTGATGATTATAAATAAATTGGTGGACCCTTTCATGAAAAATAAATGTCACTAGTTGCCTGAATTCAACCAAAAACACCTTGAATGATCTAAGGATTACTGGATTGGAATCCCGGGCGAAGCTTATGTATTCTGTGACAAGTATTACCTTTCAAATGTAGAAATGAAAATATCAATATGTGAATCATAAGAAGTCACGAAAAAAACATGTTGCACTAACAAGCAATCATTACCAATATGAGTTAGAAGCCAAACAAACTGTTGTACTTTCATTGGGCATGTGAGGGCCAAACCTACTCCCAGATGGGATCCTGCAAAGTTGCCTCCCTAAGAGCACCATTAGTCTCTCGTATGAGGTGTTCATGAATTTTATAGTCTGGTTTCACCGAAAATAAACCCTTTGCGTGTGGGTGCCAAGCACAAAAATCTTGCATGTTTTCACTAACAGGAGCTTCTTCGTGCTTTTTTTTCACTTGGAAGCTCATATTATATCTCTGTTAGCGGCATGGCGGTCTAGTGTCGCATAAAGTCAAAGCTCATATATATCGCTCTTACTGGCACGGCCGTCTAGTGTCGCATGAAGGGTGACTTCATGGGCCAAATGAGGCCCGGATAGAAAATATACTATTTTAATAAATCAAACTTTGTATAATTTTTTTAGTATTATAATATATCAGTTCAATGGTCTCTAGGAAAGAGGTGAACTTTCCTTGAACCACATGAAAATATTTTTTTAATCTCATGAACATTTCTTCTCGAACATCCTGAACACTTTACAAAAAAGTATGAATTTTTAATTATGATTATTTAAATAAAAAATAACGAAAAGGAAAAATAAAACATAAAAACAAGAAAAACAGAAATCTTCGTTTAAATGGTCTAGCCCGTTCGAAAAAGCTTTCAGGCAGCCCCAGCCCGCACCGCAGTGGGTGTCAAGGACTTGTTGTTTCACACGTTTTTGCTGTCTATGGATTAAGTATATATTTCACCCCCTCCTCCCCCCCCCCCCCCCCCCACACAATTCTTGTTGTTTGGAGAAAATTCCAACTGAAAAAAATTGGTATGATTTAAAACCCTGAGTTTGTCAATACCATGTAAATCTCCCCCAACGGCAGTTTTGGAAAGATTGGGCGGTTTTGGGCAATAAATCTAGCGTTTTGTCCATTGGGAGATAACGGCCTTGTTTTCTTGTTGACCCTACTTGTCATACGGCGTTGTCTTCTTATGGACTCACTTGTCATAGAGCACATATTGATTCCCAATGTGTCGTGCTGGACCGCCCCTTCTTTGTCTACTTCTGAACCCTAGCATTGCGCCACCATGGCCCGTTTCGCCGCTCGAGTCTGTGAGGCTTCGACGGAGATCCGTCGCCATGACAAGCGCCAGCTAGAGCTGTCACGTCGAGGGATCACTGTCATGTTAAGCGAGAAAATTCTGTAGACGTGGTGACCGCCGCACACGACATGCCGCTGGCGGTCCCGACAAACCACTGCACGGGAGATCAAACCCTCACGCCACCATGTATCCCTAGCTACTCAAAGATATTTGGCAATGTTATATTTGGGCCAACGAGCTACTACACCCGCCGGCTCGCTGAGCCTGTACAACCTGTTGCTGAACCACGACGCACCGGCAGTCAGGTCTCTGCTCTAGTCAGGCCTCGAGCCTCGCCTGGGCCAGGGTCTGCAACGATGGGACGACCGTTGAGTTCACTATCTCCGTGTAGTTGTTGTTTTGAGTCGACTCGGCCTTCCGGTAGCGGCGGCAACCATGCCCAAAGATGTTTGTGTGGTGTATGGCGGTCGACGGGGCAAGGGAGATGGGACTGTCCTATGTTCCGGACATAGTCGCAACCGATACCCACGAGAAGGATGCAGAGCGACGTCGGTGACATGAGCAACGTCGTGAGATTGCCCGGGCCGATTGGTCTGATTGTTTTGGCGACTCATCTTTTGCCCCTCTTTCTCTTTGTGCAAAAAATGCTAGCTGGAAATTATGGGTAATGCCTGTCTCCTCAATCTGTCTTCATGTGCCACGTCAATCCAAAACCGTCTAAAGCTTTGTGAAACCACCAATAGTTTCTCCGAAACCAGTGTTAGGGGGAGGGGGGAAAGATTTACATGGTATGAGCAGCTCAGGGTTTAAATACTACCAATTACGTCAAGGCGGATTTTACTCTGGGATGAAATATATACTTAATCCTTGTTTTTTAGACAATACTTAATCCTTGTTTTATTGAGCTTCTAAAGTCAGGCCAAGCCCATCGCGGCGAGTTGGGCCGGTACTACTGTGGAGTGTGGACTGACGAGTGGCCGGTCTCCGCCTTGACCCGAACAACTGCGTGGATCCCTAGTGTGCGCCGAACCTTTGCTAGGACGATTCAGGAGACACGCGCCCTCACGGACCATTTCGCGAATCTGGACGAACCGCAGGGGCCTTGTCCGAAAGATGCCCACCCGACAATGGAGCATAAAATTCCCCATCCTCCCAATCGCCCCCAGTCCTGCTGAAACCCTAGGACTCGATGGCCTAGCCACCACCATTTCCAGCCACAATCCGCCCGCCGCCGCCATGCCGCCGTTCCGGCGCTGGGCGGATCTGCCGCCGGACCTTCTCTGCCGCATCGGCGACAGCCTCGACCTCAAGTGCTACGCCAGCGCGCGTGGCGCCTGCACGGCGTGGCGATGCGCGCTCACGCCGCCGTCCCCGTCGCTCCTCGTCGTCCTTGACGACGCCCGGTGCTGCCCGTCCGCCGCCTCGCTCCCCACGCACCGCTCCTTCGAGCTCAAGGCCATCCTCTCGGGCGGGCGGTGCGTCGGCTCCAGCAACGGCTGGCTCGCCCTCTCCGTCTGCCTCTACGGCGGCCAGAGCATGTTCAGCCTCTTCAACCCCATCACCGCCACCGAGATCATCCTGCCGCCGCTGATCTACGAGAGCAGGTGGGTCTCCAAGCTCGTCTTCGCGCCCAACCCCGCAGCGGACGACTTCGCCGCCGCCGCCATCTGCGACATCGACAGGCTCGCCTACGTCACCGCCGGCGCCAGGAGGTGGGCCATCCTCGACCCGGTCCGCCTCACCGCCGGAGATCAGCTCGCCGACGTCGTGTACCATGAAAAAGGTAGGGTCTACTGCCTCACCCGCTATGGGGACGTCCACGTGCTCCGCCTGCCGGAGCGCCGCCGCCGAAAACCTATTATGGTCGAGGATCCAGCTGGCCCGTCATCAGGACCGGCGATACCTCTAGTCTCGTCTCCCGCGGAACGTGCTGCACTTCGTTTCCAGGGGAGGCGGGCCCAAACCCAACAGCAGCGTAGTATGCGCATGATCTGCTATGAGCATCGACGATGGAGAGAGCAGCAGCAAGCCGCCGTGATTCCACTGGCGACCACACTCAAGGGTAGTGGTTCCTTCTACCAGGATGTGTTTATGCCTCTTAGGAGAGTTCCTCCTGGATCTGTTGGACCAGACCTAATGCACCGGCCACGGTCGAGCCCTTATTGTCCGATGGCAACCTTCCGTTCGACCCTGCCACCTGTTTTGCCCCGCCATACAACACAGTCTCGGTTTTTACCAGTGCCAAGAACTTGGTGTTCTGTGAGGGTAATCTGTACCAGATCTGGAGGAATGCGAGCTGCACGGTTACTTTGCAGCTGCCAGGAGGCGGTCATCGCCGTGTAGCAGAGAATGAAGTATTGGTTCTGAGGTATTATCCGCGCCGCCACCATGTTGGGACGCTGTGACGGACTTGGGCGGTTACTCGGTGTTTGTCGGGAGGAATAATGCGGTTTCCATGTATGCTGAAGGTGTCCTCGGACTCAAGGGTAACTCTGTCTATTGGATCGGTGGGAGGGGTAGGGATCAGGGCATGGTCTTCGACATGGCAACCGAGAGGTCTACACCTTGCCTTCCTGCAGCTGGGGTCGTAGCGGGTGCTCCGCAAACCACAATTTGCTGGTACTTTCTCAGCGACATGGTAAATAACTGCAACAATAATGAAGGCAAAAGAGTTTATCAAACCCGGGCAAGAGTCCGTGCTGAACGTGAACAAGAAGATATTGAAGAGTGATGCGTCGCCAAACTGCTTGGCGACATAGAGGAGCTCCACAAGCCATGTTGGTGGAACTTATGTCTATCCTGCCTGATGAGCAGGAGCCTGATCTGAAGATGCTGAAGATCTGGCAGTGTAATTGCTTGTGATGCGTCGCCAAACTGCTTGGCGACATAGAGGAGCTCCACAAGCCATGTTGGTGGAACTTATGTCTATCCTGCCTGATGAGCAGGAGCCTGATCTGAAGATGCTGAAGATCTGGCAGTGTAATTGCTTGATTTAGCCAATAGTTTGTTCGCATTTATATATTCCTTAAAATAATTTGCTTCAGTCTGTTGCTGGTTTGTAGTCCACATCATATTTGTATGTTTATGTCATGTAATGGAATAATTCGTTGTTGTAAGCTTATGTTCATCATATTATGATGGAATAAGAAGATATTCAAATATTCGCTGAGTTGGAATTGTTCATTAATCTCTATATGGCTGGTTCTTCTGAAAGTTCCTCTTTCTACTTAAAAACTGTTTGCTCTTATTTTTCCTTATTATTCTGTCAATCTATCCCACAATATACCTGTGATATCATAGTCTCTTTATTCTGTCAATGTTATTACGGTGCCACAATATACGCAACATGCATGGATTACACGGTAACAGATAGTATGAACTTAAAACATCCCAACCTGAGACTAACAGTGAAATGCTTCTCCAGGCAAGATCCCATAGCTACTTGATTGTAGTATGACGGTGTCCATGGATGAACCATGAGCTACAATATATACAACATGCATGAACCACATGATAACAGATAGTCTGAAGTCACAACATCACAACCTGAGACAGACCATTGAAGTGCTTGCCCAGTCATGAACTCATGATCCCATAGCAACTTCACTGTATGGTGGTGTCCATGGCTTCAGTCAAGAACCATAGCAACTTCAGTTTATGGTGGTGGTCATGGATGAACCATGAACTACATTGCCTGCAGTGAGCGCACAACTTCATACATGCCCGGTCTCTGGTCAGGCTTCACTGAGGTGGTGGTCATGGATGAACCATGGCTTCACTGAGGTTTATGGTGGTGGTCATGGATGAACCATGAACTACATTGCCTGCAGTGAGCGCACAACTTCATACATGCCGGTCTCTGGTCAGGCTTCACTGAGGTGCAGCGCACTGCAAGCTCCAGGGCTGCCTGCATCCCGTGCTGTGCAGTGCGGGATATGCTCGGGTCAAGTATCTGCGATGCACCGTCGATCAAATTTATTCGCCTCCGCATCCAGCTGACAATGTCTGAGCAGTCCTTGGAGGCCGGCTGCTCTGCTGGCCTTCCGGTGATCAGCTCTAGAAGAATGACCCCAAAGCTGTAGACGTCCATGAGGTTTGTTGGGTTCTTGGTGAAGTTTTGCTCTGGTTTCGGAAACAGGAGAGAACTTCAGTTAAATATGCAGCCATGAATCTAATGAATGTTAGTACCAACTCTGCCTTTTTCGATATGCAAGGTGAGATTATGCAGTGAGAGTAGTAATAAAAAATGTAGTAGTAACAAGAACGCATTGCGAACACATTAGAGAGGGAGCCTAGTACACAGGATTTATTTTCTAAATATCTGAATTGCTGATGCAGACTCTTCAATGCCCGAGTATTTACAGAAATGCGTACCTGGCGCAATGTAGCACTTGTGATTTGAATCCGAATCCAAGGAATACCGGTATGCCTTTTCCCCTACAACACAATGAATTCCAAATCCTGCAACCCTGGGTTCAAAGTCATCAGCAAGTAGCACATTGCTCGACTTCAGATCACGATGCAGCACGCAAGAGGTATAATCTTGGTGAAGATATGCCAGTCCTTGAGCTACTCCCAGTGCAACCTTTAGCCTGTCGTTCCATCCCAGCGTGAATTTTGGCGCGCAGATCATATCCTGTAAGCTTCCTCTATGAAAGTATTCATATATGATGCTGACCTCTCCTTCTGAGTAGCAGAAGCCTGTAATCTTGGCAATATTCTTGTGCCGGATTTTTGCCAGTATTTTCATCTCGTTCTTCACTTGTCTGAATGTTAGCTTGCCTGAACTGAACATCCGCTTTACTGCTACTTTTTGCCCATCTTGTAACGCTATCAGATAGACCTTTCCAAATGCTCCCCTACCAATGACGTTCTTCTCGTGGAATGCGGCAAACAATTCCTCTCGGTGATCTGGATTGGGTGAAAAAGCACTAGCTCCCATGGGGATGATTGTTTGCCTTGGAACCTCTTGCAGATTGCAAATGCTCCTATAGCCAGCAGCGCCGCTCCGGTAACGAATGACGCCACTGTTACAGCCAATGCTAGCCCTTGATGCTTTCTCAACGGTGTGCCGCAGTCGTTAGGCAATCCAGCACCGCAGAGCCCGGGTTCCCTTCGAGAAACACGGCAGGAAGGCCGGTGACCAGCTCCGCGGGCACGCGGCCAGAGAGCCGGTTATAAGAGACGTTGAGCAACGCAAGCTTCAGGTTCTGCAGTTCTTCCGGAATGGCACCGGTGAGGCCATTGCTGGACAGATCAATGTACGTCAGCACCGGCAAGTCACCAAGAGACGCCGGTATCGTCCCTATGAGACCGTTGCTGGATAGGTGCAGCGACACCAGCCTCTTGCAGTTGAACTCAGGGATCGAACCGGAGAGCGCATTGTGGGAGACGTCGATAATGCTCATCGCCGGGGAGTCGCAGAGGTTGTCCGGCAAGCTGCCGTTGAGCTCATTCAGAGAGGCCGAGAACCGGTACATGGTGCGAACCATGCCGATGCTCTGAGGTATCCCACCGGAGAAACTGTTGTTGTCAACCTGAAGCTGCTCGAGCCGAGACACCCCGCCGGGGAACTCGGGCAGCCGGCGGAGAACCGGTTGTTCTCGGCACGGATCACCTGCAAATCCGGCAGCGACCAGAGGCCGGCGGGGAGCTCTCCGGTGAACGCGTTGCCCTGCACCTCGAACCTCTGCAGCATCAGGCACTCTCGACACCGTTCGGGAACGGCCGGAGAACCCATTGCGAGACAAATCCAGAGACAGCAGCTTCTGAAACTTGAGACCGAACCCCGGAGGCACGGCTCCGGTGAGGCCGTTCATGGACAGGTCGAGAGCCTCCAGCTGCTCCAGCCCAAGAAAGGTCTCGGGGATGGCGCCGCTGAACCCTGAGCCCTGCAGGAAGAGCCACCTGAGGCTGGTCATCCCGCCGAGCTCCGGCGGCAGTGGAGATTCCAGGAACTGGTTCCCGGACAGGTCGAGGTAGTGGAGGCCGGTGAGGTTCCGGAACAGCGCCGGGTGAAGCACGCCGGAGAGGCGGTTGCCGCGGAGGTCGAGCACCTGGAGGCCCCGCAGCGCCGCGAGGCCCGGCGGCACCGTCCCCTCGACGTCGTTGCCGCTGAGGTCGAGCGAGGTGAGGGAGGCGAGCGCGGCGAGCTGCTCCGGCAGCGGGCCCAGAAGGCGCCGTGGCTGAGGTTGAGGGAGGCGAGCGAGGCGCACCGCGAGAGCTGCAGCGGGACGGTCTGGTTGAAGGCGTTGGAGGCGAGGCTGAGGCCCGCGATGCCCGGGACGCCGCAGAGCGCCGAGGCGTTGATGTCGCCCGAGAGGCCGAGGCCCTGGAGAGAAAGGGAGACGGAGGAGGAGCTCCCGGTGGCGACGTCCGTGCAGGTGACGTGCGACCAGTTGCAGTAGGGCGTGGAGGAGGACCAGGAGGCGAGGGCGCCGGAGGGGTCGTGCAGGGACGCTTGAAGCTGAGCAAGAGGTCGTGTGCTGGCTGCTCTGCTTCCGCCGCAGAGCGTGAGGTGGTGATCAGCGATAAGAGAAGAAAGTAGTATGGCAGATAGACGCCGTTGGTGGTTGCCATGGGCACGGAGGGAGACGGCCGGCGAGCTGCCATGGACACTGAGAGTGAGCACTCCGAGTGACCGAGCGAGAGCTTGAGACAGTGGGTACCGCTGTTGCTGGTCAAGGCCTCGCTGTTTCGTGGGCCACTGGGAGGCCGAGTTTTTTCACGGTGTTGGACGGCGTAGACTAGACCGCTACATAGGAGACGACAGAGGATTGACATGTGCTTTGCACTAGCGTGTCAGCTGCAGTCTCTGCAGGATCTGTTGATAGGTTTGATGCGGCAGCCTTTTGCGTTAATATTTCCCGTGGAACTTTTGGACGGGACACGGGCGCTTTTGGACTTTGGAGCGGCGCCGTTGTCCTCGGTGTTGGAGGTGATGTGACGCCGCCCGACGAGCTATCGTCCCGTCGCCGGACGGGACGGAGCAGGACACAAGCATCAGTTGCCGTCTACGCAGGCAACTCAGGTGACTGTTGTTTTACGATGTTCCAAATTCCAGCGGCAGTACTGCTGGGTTAAGCGGTACTACCGCTCGGGAGCTGCCGCCGCCGCTACCGTCAGAATGGCTTCTGACGCGCTTGTCCGGTATCAACTGGTACCGCTGGCGGTACCGCCGCCGGTACCGCTGAGGTGGGAAGAGACGAACCAGCCCACCCCAGCGGTAGTACCGCTGGGTTAAGCGGTACTACCGCCGAGGTGGGATTGATTCCGGGTTGGACTGCAGCCGACCTAGGGTTTGATGCTTCTATTTATTCCTCTTGTAAGCCGCCGTTTTGGGGTAAGCCACACATTGTAAACCCACGGCGTTTGTAACCTCACCCGATATAGTGAAGTATTGCTGGCTGGCGCCCGTGGTTTTTTCCTCTCCTTTGTTTGGAGAGGTTTTCCACGTTAAATCTCGTGTCCCCTTTGGTTTGATCGTTCCGCTCTTCGTCGTTTCTTTGCTATCGTTTACAACAAGTGGTATCAGAGCCCTGTTTCAGATCTGTTTTCAGATTAGGGTTTTGGATGGCATCGATGAAGTTCGATCTACCGGCGCTGGACTACAAGACGAGATTTTCGCTGTGGCAGGTCAAGATGCGTGCGATCCTCGCACAGTCCAATGATCTTGACGAGGCGCTGGAGAAATTCGGCGACAAGGATGCGGCGGCATGGACCGCCGATGAGAAGCGGAAAGACCGTAAGGCTTTATCGCTTATTCAACTTCATCTATCTAATGATATTCTGCAAGAAGTACTCCAGGAGAAAACCGCAGCGGCACTGTGGGCTAAGCTGGAGTCGATCTGCATGTCCAAAGATCTCACCAGCAAGATGCATGTGAAGATGAAGTTGTTCACGCACAAGTTGCAAGAAGGTGGTTCGGTAATGAATCACTTATCGATCTTTAAGGAGATCGTTTCTGACCTAGTGTCGATGGAGGTAAAGTACGATGATGAAGATCTAGCACTTTTACTTCTATGCTCGCTGCCAAATTCCTTTGCAAATTTTCGTGATACCATACTGTTAAGCCGTGATGAACTAACCACCGCGGAAGTATATGAGGCCCTGCTTGCCAGGGAAAAGATGAAAGGTATGGTACAGAAAGAGGAGTCGTCGTCCTCCAAGGGCGATGCTTTGCAGGTCCGAGGGAGGCCTGAGCAGCGAGATAACCACTACCACAACAACAACAGAGACAAGAGCAAGGGTGACAGAGTCGCTCAAAGTCAAAGGACGAGACAAGTTCTGCAGGTATTGTAAGAAATCTAATCATGTCATTGATGATTGTTGGAAGTTGCAGAACAAGGAGAAAAGAAAAGGTACTTACCAACCGAAAAATAATGAAGGTAATAATACCGGTGAGGCTTGTTGTTGATGGTAGTTCTGATGGCGATGCCTAGCTGTTTTAGCTGCATGTGTTTCTCGTCAGGATGAATGGATTCTAGATACTGCATGTTCTTTTCATATTTGCTGTAACAAAGATTGGTTCAGTTCTTATGAGTTAGTGCAGACTGGAGATTTCGTGCGTGTGGGGAACGACCAGCAATGCAACATTGTTGGCGTTGGTTCCGTTCAGGTCAAGACACATGACGGTATGACACGCACGCTGACGGGAGTGAAACACATACCAACCATGGCAAGAAATTTGATCTCGCTCAGTACCCTTGACTGTGACGGGTACAAGTACAAAGGAGGAAATAAACTCCTAAAGGTATCAAAAGGTTCTCTCATAGTTATGGTTGGTGATATGAATTCTGCTAAGTTATATGTTCTTAGAGGTAGCACGTTATCTGGTACTGTTGCTGCTGTTTCTCATGATGACGCTAGTAAAACTAACCTTTGGCATAAGCGTCTTGGACATATGAGTGAACTTGGTATGGCAGAATTGATCAAGAGAGACTTGCTGCAAGGATGCAGTTTGGGTAAGATGCAGTTCTGTGAACACTGCATTTTCGGTAAGCACACAAGAGTTAAGTTTAATGCTTCTGTTCACACCACCAAAGGTACACTTGATTATGTACATGCTGATGTTTGGGGGCCATCTCGTAAGCCCTCTTATGGTGGTGCTCGTTATATGCTTACCATTATTGATGATTACTCTAGAAGAGTTTGGCCTTATTTCATGAAAAATAAGGATGATACGTTTGCTGCTTTTAAAGAGTGGAAAGCTATGATTGAAAGGCAAACAGAAAGGAAGGTGAAATTACTTCGTACTGACAATGGTGGCGAATTTTGTTCGAATGCCTTTAATGATTATTGCAGGAAAGAAGGCATTGTCAGGCACCTCACCATCCCGTACACGCCTCAGCAGAATGGTGTAGCGGAGCGGATGAACAGGACCATCATCTCCAAGGCTCGCTGCATGATCTCCAACGCTCGCATGAGTAAGCGTTTTTGGGCTGAGGCGGCTGCCACCGCCTGCTACTTGATAAACAGGTCACCATCTATTCCCCTCGACAAGAAAACTCCCATTGAGGTATGGTCAGATTCTCCTGCTGATTATTCACAGCTTAAAGTTTTCGGCTGCACTGCTTATGCTCATGTTGATAATGGAAAGTTAGAGCCGAGAGCTATTAAGTGTGTGTTCATTGGTTATGGTTCGGGTGTAAAAGGATACAAGTTATGGAATCCCGAAACTAGCAAGGCATTTATGAGCAGGAGTGTTGTTTTCAATGAATCTGTTATGTACTTTGATAAGTTGTCCTCAGATGTTTTGCCAGATTTTTCTGAGGAGCAGGTTCGTGTCGAGGTGGAGCACTCTGTTGAAAAGGAAAATGTCACTGTTGACAATGATGGTGCTGCTACTTCAGATGATTCTGATCCTGATTCTGCTGGTTCTGATGATTCTGATTCTTCTGATTCTGATAATATAATGTTCAGAACTCACCCCCTGTTTTGCAGCCACAACAGTCTATTGCTGCTCGTAGGAACAGGAGGAATTGTGGTCCTCGACCACGTTTAATTGAAGAGTGTAACATTGTTGATTATGCTCTGAGTTGTGCAGAACAGGTGGAGCACGGACATGAGCCGTCCACCTATACTGAAGCTATTGGTTCCGGTGACCGCGAGAAGTGGCTTGCTGCTATGCAAGAAGAAATGCAGTCACTCGATAAGAATGGCACATGGGAAGTTGTGCGCTTGCCTAAGAAAAAGAAGGCAGTCCGCTGTAAGTGGATCTTCAAGAGAAAGGAGGGTTTATCTCCTAGCGAGCCTCCGAGGTTTAAGGCAAGGTTAGTTGCAAAAGGCTTCAGTCAAATTCCAGGTGTTGATTATAATGATGTTTTCTCTCCAGTTGTTAAGCATAGTTCAATTCGTACATTCTTTGGTATTGTTGCTATGCGTGATCTTGAGCTTGAGCAGTTAGATGTAAAGACTGCGTTTCTGCATGGAGAGTTGGAGGAGGAGATATACATGGACCAGCCAGAAGGGTTCATAGTGCCTGGTAAGGAGGATCTTGTGTGTAAGTTGAAAAGGTCCTTATACGGTTTGAAACAATCTCCTCGTCAGTGGTATAAAAGGTTTGATTCTTTTATGTTGTCACATGGCTTTAAGAGGTCTGAATTTGATAGCTGTGTGTACATTAAGTTTGTTAATGGATCACCTATATACCTGTTATTATATGTTGATGATATGTTGATTGCTGCCAAGAGCAAGAAAGATATCGCTGCTCTCAAGTCACAGTTGAGTAGCGAGTTTGAGATGAAGGATCTTGGTGCTGCTAAGAAAATTCTAGGTATGGAGATTACCCGTGACAGAAATTCTGGTTTGTTGTTTCTTAGTCAGCAAAATTACATTAAGAAAGTTCTTCATCGTTTTAACATGCATGATGCAAAGTCTGTTAGTACTCCTATTGCTCCTCACTTTAAATTGTCAGCTGAACAATGTCCTAGTACGGATGAGGATTTTGAGTACATGTCTAGAGTTCCATATTCTAGTGCTGTTGGTTCTTTAATGTATGCCATGGTTTGCTCACGTCCAGATTTATCATATGCTATGAGTTTGGTTAGTAGATATATGGCTAATCCTGGTAAAGAACATTGGAAGGCTGTTCAGTGGATTTTCAGGTACCTTCGTGGCACATCCAATGCTTGCCTCAAGTTCGGCAAGACTGATGAGGGACTCGTAGGCTATGTGGATTCAGATTTTGCTGCCGATTTGGATAAGAGGAGATCCCTCACAGGTTATGTGTTCACGCTTGGTGGTTGTGCCGTGAGTTGGAGGGCAACGTTACAATCTGTTGTTGCCCAGTCTACCACTGAAGCAGAGTACATGGCTATTGCTGAAGCATGTAAAGAATCGGTTTGGCTGAAAGGTTTGTTTGCTGAGCTTTGTGGAGATGATACTTGCATTAACCTGTTTTGTGATAGTCAGAGTGCTATTTACCTTACCAAGGATCAGATGTTCCATGAGAGAACAAAGCACATTGACGTCAAATACCATTATGTGCGTGATGTTGTTGCAAAAGGTAAACTGAAGGTATGCAAGATAAGTACTCATGATAATCCTGCTGATATGATGACAAAGCCAGTTCCTGTTACTAAGTTCGAGCTTTGCTCGGGCTTAGTTGGTATCACTGTCTAGCCCAAGAGGCTATTTGGCGCCGAAGGTGTTTCTTTGTTGTTTTCAGGGTGAAGTTCTCTTTCATGCTACAAGATGGAATTTGTCTCAAGGTGGAGTGTTGTTTTATGGTGTTCCAAATTCCAGCGGTAGTACCGCTGGGTTAAGCGGTACTACCGCTCGGAGCTGCCGCCACCGCTACCGCCAGAATGGCCTTCTGACGCGCTTGTCCGGTACCAACTGGTGGGAAGAGACGAACCAGCCCACCCCAGCGGTAGTACCGCTGGGTTAAGCGGTACTACCGCCGAGGTGGGATTGATTCCGGGTTGGACTGCAGCCGACCTAGGGTTTGATGCTTCTATTTATTTCTCTTGTAAGCCGCCGTTTTGGGGTAAGCCACACATTGTAAACCCACGGCGTTTGTAACCTCACCCGATATAGTGAAGTATTGCTGGCTGGCGCCCGTGGTTTTTTCCTCTCCTTTGTTTGGAGAGGTTTTCCACGTTAAATCTCGTGTCCCCTTTGGTTTGATCGTTCCGCTCTTCGTCGTTTCTTTGCTATCGTTTACAACAGTGACGAGGGAATGGAGCCTGGATTCTGAATTTCTGATCTCGCTTTCCAGGATGCATAGGCAAGTCAGGATTGCAACGGATCAATGGGAGCATCAGAATTCACGACCCGTGTAACCACCACTCTACAGTGCAGTCTCTACTGGTAGAATAGAGTGCTTGTTGCTTTCGTCCAGGACGCCGGTGCCACCGTCAATTAAGCTAGGCGGATAGCGTGAGTGGTTACACATTGTCAAACAAAGTTTACTTTAATCGTGGCCCAAAAGAAAGTTACCTTGAATTATTGGGCAGATACAGGCAAGTGCAGGAAGATTTAAAAAAATGCCTATAGGTTACTATAATCCTACCAGCACACCAAGTCCAGTCCACATGAAATAAATAATAAAAGTGTACGAAGTCTGCAGGCAGAGATAAGACAGCAGGATGAGGATTATTTCAGAGACGTCTGTTCCTGGTTCTTGCTTACAGTCACCTCCATTCATGCAATGCTTGGAGTTGTGCTACCCGTGGGTTTTCCCTGATTCCAAGATAAATGTCCTCTCTTGGGTAAAATATGTACACTACAATACAAACATCCGGGATCAACGGACACGTGTTACGGGCGGATCTGTACACACAAAATGGCATCTAAAGATTACATTCTTGCTTGTGCCACAGCCCTTCTCAGAGCTTAGAGCATTCTGACAGTTGATAAGGAATTACGGAGGATCCTGGCCGTTCGTTTCTTTCATCGATTCGTATAAAATCCCACCCACACGGTGAAACCCTAGCCGCCACCCGCTCCCGCGTCTCCTCCCTTCGCGCTCCTTCTCTTCCCCGCAGCGGCGACTTTCCCGCTTCTTCTCGTCGTTGCCGCCGAACTCGCGCCACCACCGCACGCAGCCTATCCCGCCTCCCCGGCGCTCTACAGGAGGCAGCTTGCAAGGGAAACGTCGTCGCCGTGGTCCACACCTCCTCCACCACACCGGTAGGGAAAGGGCGCGACGGAGCACGTTTTTTCCTGCTCCCGCCCCTTCTTCTCCCTGTCATCGAGCTCGCGCCGTTGCTGCACTCCACCTCGCCATCCTCCTTGGAACTTAGTGCCAGCACGTGCCGTCGCTCAGAAATCTGCTTCAGGTTCTTACCCGCACGGGTCCATCTCATGCTCAGATCTGATGTGCCCATTTCCCCCCCCCCCCCCCCCCCCATTGTGCAGCACGATTCATCCAATTTATGTTTGGGAGAGAGGTCAGGGGCACGGCTGGTTCAGATACGGACACCATGGAGGTATGCTATTTTCTTTTGGTTCACCTGCTCTTAATCATCTATTTTTTTCTGTTTCCCAGTGACCTGGTTGATGTTTTGCTGTTTTCTTGAGGCAGATTATATTGCAACGAAGTCACAAGAGAAGAAACCCTATGCACGGCTGATTCTGAAGGTATAATGACTGCTTCACCTTGCATATCTCTACCTGCACTTGATTTGCAGCTCTTTTTTGCTCATGTTCACAAAACAGTTTCGTGTTTGCAGCTGAAGACATACATGGAAGCCATAGAGATTGTAAACAAGAGCATGATGACATAGTTTCCGCCTCTCTTGGAGCACAGGAGCGACACATGATGCATTTGTGAGCAGAAAGCAACGCCTGAACACTATCGCGCCCTCAAGCCGCACTGCCCTACGATCTGCTTGCAGGTAACCCACTCGATCTATGCCATACACCAATTACTCAGTCAAAACCATGTGGTAGCATGAACACCTATGATGGATTAGATTAGCATATTTTCATTGCGAATTGCTTACACTAGATTTGAGCATCGAATATTTCCTTTTTGGACCGTTGTGGTATGAGGCATATAATGCTCACTGATGGCATGTAGGAGAGTTTGGCAGCGCCATACAGGATGGTGCTCACGGATGCAGTACAACAATGTGAGTTGTGGTCACGGTTGTCGCAATTAATAGTCACCTGAGGCGTTCCTTGCCGTGCATAGATCAATATCTTCCAGCTCAGTGCATCTAGGTAATTGTTTCTAATATCATAAATACTTTATCATAGATTTATCAATTTTGTAGTGATGTATTTAAGACTGCCGATTTTTTGTTTATAATCTTCGATATGTCCATTACTTGATGACATGACCATGGAATCAATTAGATTTACTATGTGTCCGCGCATTCAGTTGTTTTCTAATTAATTGGTATAATCAAATTCTAATATTTTTCACTTGAGCAGAAATTCTTCCTGAGCATGCCGGACATACAGGCGGCACTGATAGTGTATGCCGGACATACAGGCGGCACTGATAGTGTACTCCATTAATTAAACCATTCTGGGTTATAGTCAGATGTCGGGCATTTTCTCCAGATACTTCACATTGGCAAGTAGTAGTATGCTAGAGCTTAGAACAAACATGTTGCTTGCTACATATGCATCTTAGTTCAGAATTGGCATTACCTAAGCTGTAGGGACGGGACATGGTGATTGCTTAGTGCATGGTGTAACTTTCAGATTTTTGTGATGCCATCTACGTACAAAGCTCCTCTCGGCATGAACTGGGATGTGAAGGCTATGACTGATATTTTTCCCTCCAATGTTTTTCGTCCAAAAATTTCTCTATTTATACATGGGGCTAGCTGATCCAAGTGCAGTTTATTTGTTAAGCGTAAGAAACTTTATAAATTAAGAAAGCAAAAATCGAAGAGCTTTTACATGGGTGTCATTGAGCTGGCATGGTATGATTTTATTTCAAAGAAATCCTCTCAATACAAAAGTAATGTCAACTGTAATGAAATGATACAGTTAAGTTGGATCACTTTATTCTTATTGTTTGCACCTTATTCTGTAAACTCACCAAGTTTGCTTATGAGTTTTGGTACCCTCGGAGTGGACATGCTACCACAAACTTTAATAATTCTGCTTGTGACATATATCACATCCTTAATATCTTAGATTTTCGTGCTTAGATCAAGGAAAGCTGCCTAACATTTAAATCTGCATTCTGTAGGGGACTCAGACATGCATGTTTATGCTCTTCCGGTAGAAGAAACAATTGATGTAGCATCAGATTTGTTCTTGAGAGTTTTGCTTGATAACTCCGGAGCTCTTTGTGAGGAGATATTATTCACGATGTAGCATTATCTGGATTTAATAAGAACCGAAGTAAAACTGACCAATTATCATTGGCCATCACTTCTGTCACATGACCGTGATGAAGCTTCATGTTTTAGCAGCAACGAGACCTTTGTATGCATGTTGTTTTATTTACCAAAGCTAGGACACTAATATAATGTTGTAACCAATCGTGTATGTATGCAGGCTTGCTAACCTGCATTGTCTGATATCAATATTTTGGAGAAGTTAATAAGTCATGTCATTTCTAAGAAGGTGTGAGCTATAGTTGCTTCCTTAAATGTTCATATATTCTATCATAGCATTGATGTTGAAAAGTCTTGATGGAGGTTGTGCAATGATACAAGTTTGAAATAAGTGAAGCAAGATTTGCGATCTTTAGTTTTTTCACTTAAATTGTGCTTCTTGGTGCCCATTCATGTTCTCTTCCAAGTAGGGATATTATAAACAGAAGGGCAAAGGTTGAATTTGATTTGTCTGTTAGAAAAACTAGAATAGTTTCCCTTGACAAAAAGAAAATATCAGAAATTTATTGTCAGCCTAGGATGTATTTATATGTTTTCCAAAAGACTACTCCGTATTTGTTTCCTACTAGGCATTCCATTTCAGTATATAGCAGCTACCAGCAATAAGCTAGTCCTGCTAATGCCAAACCAACTGAATTTTCTTATCGAGTCTTAACCACCATGTTGAGAGCTTGGCTTATATCCATCAGAGATCACTTCTATTTGTATGCTTGTCACTTTCTCCTGCATTTGTTAAGGTGCCAACAAAGTTTTCCTTTATGCGTTCTTGCTATTTAATTTGTTTTCTAAAGTGAGTGGATGGTTATTTCTCCTACTGAATATTAGAGTTGCAACTGTATGCATGTCATGTCAGCCTTCCCAGGACATGCAGTTCTGGACTTGCTTGCTGCTCTGTTGATTACATGAATGGATGATAATAAGCTATACGGCAAGTTGCCTCACCCGATCATTTGGCCTTTCTGGAGCTTGAGTTGAAGTTTTTATTAACCAAATTAGTGGTCCTGCATCTGCACAAGTTATCCTTTACCAAAATATCCATTTAGATGTATTGTCTTTTCCTTTACACCGCGATATCTTGCATCTGCACAAGTTTTTATTAACAAAATAAGTGGTCTTGTATCTGGACAAGTTTTTATTGGATGTTGTAACCAATTTGTGATAGCTTGCATGTACATTACACTGCCCCTCTCAGTTACATGACTTGTGTGTACAATATATTGTCTCTGGGTTATGTGCCTTACCCATGCAAGCTATAATTGATAAATATACGAGGGTTTCATGGGGAAATATTTTCGTTTTGGGTTATTAAAGACACGCAGCAGATGGCATTTCTCATTAAAGCACATGTTTATGTGTTTTTTGTACATATTCTGCTTTTTTCCGATATCGTTTCAAAATCAACTAATTGTTCCAGTTTATTCTTCCTTACGAAACCTTTTCTAATTTTTAAGTCAATGTTTTGAATCTTGTACAGATTTGCTGAAGAGACAAGCGAGGACACCAACCTGAGGATAAGCGCCGCTGATTTACAGTTCACTGTCTTCTGGAGATGTATGGGAGGGCACGATGACATAACTACATAAGTGTTGGTGTTGCGACAATAGTTGTTGCAGTGGTCAACAATAGTGAGCCCCAGTGAGGTCATACGCTTCAGCTCCATTTTATCTATGCAGATTCATCTATGAACATGATGTCTTTGTTACTAAGAGTGTCTTGTCATATTACTAAGATCAATTATGATTAGGTGTGTACCTGAAAGGAACTGAACATACATGGTTTCAAGCTTTCAGTTTTGTATATAGTGTGAGGATCTATTATCATGAGGAATTAAGATCCCGATGTTGCCTGCGTCACTGCGCACCGAGTTTTTAAGAATATTTTTCACTTCAGGCTGATGTCCTTGACCAAAAATACATTAATACAGATGTAGGCTATTTCTCATGTATGTTTTATGTGTGTAAATGTGCCCTCAGTTCTTCTTTGTTCTGCCTTCATTTGTGTTGATATTTAGTAAAAAGAAAACTATTCAGGTGATGTCTTATACAGGTTTGCATCTATGGTGAACAATAAGTTCAGGTCATTATACGTAAACAAATTAGTCCAAGCCACTGCCACTAAAAATATTAGATGAATCCAGTCCAGCCAATGCTTTTAATTTTTTAAGCTGAGCCCATTCAACTTTCCATAATATATGCTTATCTGTTTATGGTCGTCATTAGTTCTTGATGGTATCCTGATTATAATCTGGATTGTCCCTGTTCTGTTGCTACATCTATCACTTTGGGAAGATAAATCATTCATACTATCGCTGGCTATAGGTGTTTGAATTTCAGCTCTATTTTCTGTCCAATTGACATGTTGAAGCTATAGCCTATGCAGGTATATATCCAGCAGACCGGATCCATGTATCATCACTAGGATTGCTCACTTCGCACCCTAGTCTGTTTAATCTTGAATCCACTATTAATCACAGTGGCATGCCTAATGGGTCTGTTATTGATGCCCCTTGCAAACGAGCCTATCATCGATGTTTCTCAGGGTAGTTAGAAGATCATTTGTATAACCTACTTAAATGACAAATAATCTCATCTCATATTGGTTTCCATGTAGTTGGCCAAAACTTGATCAAACAATTCAGTTCTGATACTGAGTGCCTGATTCATTATAACACAATTTCGATTTGATTCACTTACGCAGGTGCTCAAAACCAATGCTGCCGAAAACCATGTACATGGATGCATATTTCTACAAGAGTACTGAAGAACAATATACTTATTAGGTACTATCAGCTTTCATGTTGAATCGATTATATGAATTCTGCTGTCCCAAAATGCCTATACTAACCCGATGGACTTTCTTTGCAACTCTTTTTGCAGCCAGCCCACTGTTGTTACCAACAAAAAAAGCAGCCTCTTGGTCAACTTAATCTACACCGTCTTCACACTCCTTAGTGTTGTCATGCCACTATGATAGCTTTGTGTTGTCGTGCGAGAGTTACAATTTTGCTCCACATCTCTATTAGTATATATTTCCCTGTTATGTATTTGCTATGTTGTGGTTCATATAGCATTGCGCTTTCATGCCTATGGACCTTCCGGGATCACTTATACCCTTATTTTGATGCTTTTATCCAGCCCTAGGTAAATAACTCTGTGATCTTTGTGGTGAACTCAAACACATTAACATTGATATTGATATATTCTCACTGTATGTGTTGTTTCCTTTTATATATCTTATATACTTGCGTGGGATATTAACGTGTACAATACATGAGAAATACGGGGAAAAATAGAATCAACAGGTGGTGCACATCAAGCCGCGGTTCTTACCATTTTCATTGCATGACATGGTGATTGTTGATTTCATACAATGCTAAAATATAGTTTGGAATCTATAGACCTGTCATCAACTTTCTGATCCGTCTGCACAAACCAAATATGGTACAAGCATGACTGCCAGTATCATCTTATTTCGCTTATACATATGGATATAAACCATCTTCTAGTAATCTGTATAAAATGTGATAACCACGGGCAAAAAATTAATTGAACCAACAAGTGCCGCGCGGCAAGCCGCGCCGTTCGAATCTAGTACCATACAAGGATGGCTCTGAAGGGCCCAAAATTCCTGGAGTAGAAGGAAGCAGTTTTTCACACGATCACAGAGTTTAACAAGGAAACCCTGGAAGCTGATAAAATTTATCAATAATAATAACATGTTGAAATGTGCCTAACATTCTACAGCCTCATTTTTGACATTTCTCTACTGCACAAACTTAAATAGCCAGCACAGCATGAATGCCTCGCCGATGGGGGAGCGCACAAAATCACTCACAGAATGGGGCTCAAATATTCAGTTTCCCAAAACCTGCCAGTCACTAAGCTCTGCAACTAAATAGTATTTACCAAACGAGGCTAAACTACGAAATGGCCATGAATTTTGAGCTACCTCTGTGAGTTTCATCAGGACCAGCAGCATGCTGTGGAGGAGCCAATCAAATGTTTGCAGCCGCGCCAACGTCCTGTTTTGGCTCAGTGCGTGTGTAGGTGAAGCTTCTCGTCATTGGAGTCAACGTCTGACTCCCAGGAGTTACAGGTTTTCCCGCATCAACGGAATCAGCAGCCCCACGCTTCCACTGAAAATTCCGAGCATTACCTCTCAGTCCTAGACGCCTGCAAACAGCCCAGGAAATGTCAGTCTTGGGTATGCGGTTCTAATGAGCCTTGAAGCAAATGGTGATGCACGAGCACCACGGGACCAGCCAGGCAGTTGAGGCACGTCAACTGAGCTTCTTCGAATAACCTGCAGCGCATCAATAGTTAGGTGCTGGAAGCCTGGAACAGATATGCATGAAAATTCATGAAAAGTACTTCCAACATCTTGCAGTCAGGAACATTTCCGCACAGACACTTGAAAGGTGCAAAATCTTCTGCTTGCTGGAGTATATTTTTTATTGTCATATTTATCAATAGGCTATAATCTCATGTATGTAACACAGAGAATACTAATAAGGATACTGACAAAAGGAATGGCTTAACTAATGGAATTTCCTGTAAACACAAAACTATCTTCCAATGTAGAAGTCTCAATACCAAACATTGCTAGAGCAGCAAAGTCGCGGATATAAAAAAATAACCTCAAACCTTTCAAGAAAACTAAAAAATTAGGTCAATGTAGTTACCTTCAAAATGCGTGACATAAAAGATGTCCCATTCAGGGTTAGTGCCTTCTCTGCTGAATCTTTTTCCAGGAACTCGATGTACGCTGAGCTGATAAGACCAAAAAAAAAAAAAAAAAACCCAACTTAGGATATAGACGAAACAAGATATTTCAGAATGTTCAGACAAGACTAAGAATTCTTACCCTGTTGGCTGACCAGTGACACCATCAGATACAATAAGTGTCTTTAGCACAGCCCCAAACTGATTGAAATGACGAGAAAGAGCATCTTTTGTTGCACCGAAATGTACCTAAAAGTCCAACAAACCAATTACTAGTAACGGAGAAACTATTCTGTTTCAGAACGGGAAGGGTAAAAAATATACACTTACATTGCTAACAAAGACAGTTCTAGAATCAGGGTCACTTTCAGGTTGGCCTGTACCAGCTGAAGGAAAGAACAAAAACTGCTTTAACAACTGAGGGGGTAGAAGAAGAAGAAGTGAACATGTAACTTAACAGGCTAAAAAAAGTCTTAGCAAATTAAAGATGTTCAACAGAAACACTGGTGCAGAAACTTTTGATCAAATAAGGATGTGTTTCATAATCAACTACAGCCATTATTCCCCGCTAGTAAAGGTCAATTTGCTTGGCCTCAAGCGCTACAGGAATCACCTTTTTTTTATAAGATGGAAATCACCAAATTTTAATAGGCTATAAGTGATTCCACGAGAACATTTTCTTTAACTAATTAAGGTAGTCAAATAAAACAATGAGCAACCCATGCTACATACCAACTGATGAAGTCTTTTGTGCCTCCGCCAATGAACTTGGATTCACAGCGTCCTGCAATATAATTTCAAAAAGGTTATTTTAACATTATTAACCATCACATATCAATCTAGAAAACGAAATTCTTGTACGAGTGAGGCACAGAAGATGACACAAATGGAGAAGCCAAAAGGACAGAAATGATGTACACCCTCCGTTCCTAAATATAAGACTTTCTAGCCTTTTTGACTTTGTCCTAGTTCGTTCCTAAATTAGTGAATCAACACACTAAAACATGTCTACTACGTATGAATCAGGACAAAGCCAGAAAGGGTAGAAAGTCTTACATTTTGGAACGGAGGGAGTACTAATCCAAGTTTTAAATAGCCCGCTATAGCTTTTGGGGAGCCCTTCCACTAAAACAATGCACTTTTAACGCTAAACTGAAAATGACGTTAATAGGTCGCTAAATCCTGCGATAGCGCTAAATTTGGAGTCATTGAGCCCACTAAGCCGCTGCAGCCAGAGGAGAGATGCAAGTGACTTCCATGAAGCCATCCATCTACTCCCTCCCGGTGTATTAGTCCCACTGCCAAAAAACTATTTGTTCCGTTTTACCCTCCCTCTAAGGCCCGGTTAGCATTAACTTCCTCCCCCTAATTACAACACCACACCATTCTCCTTTTTTAATGCTAGTGGAAACATGTTCTGTTTGCAACTTTGCATGCATGTGTACACGATCTGCCGACTGCCCTCATTAAATAACCGCTGTTAAGTCTGGGTAAAACAATTGGAGGATATTTCGTTGAGGCAAAATTTTCACACCCAATCCGACGCTACCTAGATCGCGGTGATCCAAAAACTGAGCCCTACACACCGGACCGGAGGTAATACATTATATTTCTTCTTGTTTTTTATGAATATCTGGCGCATTGATGCAAGCTTAGTTATTGAATTAGGATGGCTGATCAATACTCGGTTTTTTCATGTCTTAACATGTGTATTTCAAGCACATGTGATACAAAATATATGTTTGCTTAATTGTATGCTTATTTTTTTTCAAAGTTTTCATTACTTACGAAAAACACTAAATGGGGCTTAGCTTTGCTATAGCTCCACTATAGCTTTTCATAGCTCCTGGCTGAGCCACCGCTAAATGGCATAGCCCGCTATTTAAAGTTTTGGTACTAATAGCCAATAGGATATAATTTTTCAATGTTGCTTGCGACCCAAGAGACTTACAAGATCTAATTTCCAGTCAGTGCAACATGCACTTCAGAACATTATGAGATCAGCTGTCCAACATGTAGCTAGAAAATCTTAGATTTTACTTCCATGACTTGATTTGGACTTTTTTCCTCCCTCTAAGAAGTTGGATGAATCCTGTATCTACTGTCACTAGTCTTTTGAAAGCTAAACTGTACCCTGCTGGGTAATGTGATCCCAAACAAATTTAAGAAGGTGATAATCCCAAGCTGTTATTCCATAGATAGCACTTCTGTATAATCTAGTCATTCATGCGCTAAATTCAGTTTTAAAAATGAGCAAAATACTAGCCTTGGAAACTTACTTTGGAATTATCAGTCATGTGTGTATCTTTAGCATTTGCACCTGTCGCAATCGCTTTTGTTGATCCAGCATCTTTCTTCCCCATGGGCACTTGATGTTTGAATGTGGCAGCGCTCCTTGAAGTTTCATGATTGGGAGGAGTCTGTGTATTACTGTTAGCAGATACATTTAGGATCTTTTCAGATGTTCTTGGTCGTGAACTAGCATGTGTGTCTTGGGCTATCGACCTTCTGCTTCTTACACCAGTAGCTCCTTCTGCCATATTGTGCCCTGCTACTGATGACTCTTTGCCTCCACTAGAAGGCAATGTACTTCGGTAAGGATTGACACCATTAGACCTAACTGCGCCAATGTCATCATACCGATCAGCTTTCTCTGTTTCCCGGTCATACATATAAGTATCGCCAGCAAGATAGTGTTTTCTTTCATGAAATCCCACATGTTTCTCTGCTTGGGCATCATCTACATGGTTGTATTCTCCATCTTCTGGATCTTGTCCTCTGAGATCGAATGGTTCTTCAGTAGCAGTCAACAGAGGCTTAGGTCTACCCAATCTGTCAAAGACATTTGGAGGATATCTGTCCAAGACACTTTCAGAATATCTATCCTTAAGAACATCTTCAGCAGCCTCAGCTGCAGCTCTTAATGCTGCTGTGCCACCTGGTATTCTCACGTCAGACTTCACTTTGTGTAACCTACCATTTACTGCTGGATCTGGTGCTACCGTAGACACCACAGAACGAAGTCGCTTGGAAGATGACTCAGATCTAGGGATCACTGGCTGCACAGGTCTGACAGCATCACGAACAGCAAACTGAAGAAGCCGGCGTGGTGCACTAATGACTTGCTGGGATGTTCTCTGGAAAGAAATGAAAAAATATTACCACAAAGAATAAAAAAAATATAAAACTGCTTAAGCTTTGATGGGCCTTACAGTAGGTTCAGAAATCACATACGGCAGTGTTACAAATAAACAAGGAAAGCACATGCCTGTCATAAATCAAGTCAATCTAGTTTTAAAAGTTTCAGATGTCAGGTTTCATAGTTAAGGGTGAAACTGAACTTTTTTTCAAAGTGCGGAGCTTACAATATGCTTTATAAAGTGGAAAAGAGTCAGATATATATACTATCTTAATTCCAGAGAACAACAAAGGGTGATTACCAGAAGATAAGTACAAATCTTATAACAGGATTATTACTCGGACAGATCAGGCATTTACGACTTTATAAAACATAAACAGTAGAAATCAATAATCATGTCCAGATACAAGTAGAGGGCAAGTAGGTTCTTCAATTATGTTCCCTATTAGAACTTATTTACCAACGAAGACAATCAAAATGTTCAAGAATTATAAGAATATTGTAAGCAGAGAAGAATACCATGTAATCATGAAATTCAAAACTAATAGGCACTTTTATCTAGTATAATTTCAAGACTACAGGCAACCATATACCAAGATACTCGCTCCGTTCCAAGTTTGTCCTAAGTCGAAACTCTATAAGTTTGATCGGATTCAAGAAAAACATGTCAATATCTACAATTTCCAATCTAATAAAACTAAATTCGTGTTATAGATGTCGACATATTCCTTTATAAACTTGGTCAAACTTAAAGTAATTTAACTTAGGATAAACCTAGAACTTCAATTATTTTGGAACAGAGGGAGTATTAGTTTTATCAATATGTGACTACCTGATTCATGATATGACTTGCATATAACATAAAAAAAAACATAAAAGGCATGACATGAATGTGGCGACGTTCTGAAATTTAGACAGACTAAGAGAGCCTTAGAAACCTTGGCTGGCCGTGTGTCGTCCTCCCTGCCTCTCTTTCTATGCTGATGCATGTCCGGTGAGCGGGTTCGTTTTACAGCCTCTGATTTAGGAAAAGTCCTTTCCTCTGCATGTATAACGGGAGCAACAACAGTTTGAAGGGGAACAGCTTCTGATTGTTCCCGAACCATTCCTCCCCACTCCCTCTTCTGAACTCTCGTTGTTTTCTGAGCTTCAGCTTCAGGTTCACGACTAGTCCTTATATTGCTAGATGAATTATGCACAGGCAATCCTCTAGCCGTACCGCGAGTGTTTTTAGCTTCATCACTAGAAGAGACAGCTTTGGGTTGCACATAAAGGTGCAGATTTGAGGAGAGGTGATCCCACAACCTGCATTAACATTGATTCTCAGTATTCCCAGCTAAACGGCATACATAAAAAAGAAGTAGAAAAAAAATTGGATGCGAGAAAATAACCAGGATACGAATGCATCGTTGTCATCGCCCATAAAAACCTGCAGCTCCGATGCAACCTCATTCTTCCGTCTTCCATTTCTAAGCAACACAACGACATACTCCTGTCACACAAAATGAGATATTTAGATCAGCAACACATCTGGGTGGTTTGTGGGCTTGTACATTGAAAGCACACTTAATATCAAATCTTTCAAGGCCTTGCCAACCAGTATAAGCCCCCCAGATTTGCCACAAAAGGTTAACAATGCAGAACAATCCAAAACAAAAGAAAAATTAAGCCAATGGGAGCATATGGAAAATGTTATATTAAGTGCTAGGCGCTGATGAGCGTTTTGCCTCCGCATCTCCCTTTTCTGAAGGATTAAAGCGCTAAGCGCAATTAAACGCATGTTTAAGCGCAGTTGAGCGCTAGGCGTTTTGCCTTCACTCAGCACCTAAGCGAGCTTAAGCGTGCGCTTAGGCGCGCTTTTTATAACCTTGTGTGGAATTTCCACTCCAATTAAACATTGCAATTACGAAAACTTGACCAGCACGATCAACAATAATCTTATTCCACACTGAACTGTAGTATCGGTTAGCTTATTGCCCATGCTCTCTTGAAATAAATAAAAAATGCATGACCTGATCGCGCATACGCGAACACAACCTACTTCACCGGTCGAATGCAGCGCCTAACCTCCATGAAAATAACCAAACGATTCCCTAATCCTTAAAACACAGGAAGCGCACCAAAACCCCAATGCGGGTAGCACGGCACCGTGCACGAACCTAAACCAGCCAATTCGGCCATCACACACACGATCCAGCGAAATCCAGGCATTCGTCTAGCCTTATCCGCCGCTACAGTGCTAAATCGTACCGATATATCCGCTAGGGTTTTAGGCGATGGATCGGGGGATCGCGTCCGGGTGAGGAGACGGAAAGGGGCAAGGGGGGCACTCACCACGAGGGTGTCGTCGGCGTAATCCTCCATGAGCTCGTTGAGCTTGTCCCTGATGCGGTCCCGCAGCGCCGCCACCCCGTCGGCGCTGAAGCTGGCCTTGAAGGTCCTCTCCCCGCCGGCCATCGGGGGCAACCCTAGATAGATTCCCGCCCTCCCCACTCCGTCGGTCCGGGCGGCGGCGTGCGTGCGCGGCGCGTACGGCGGCGCGCGCGGGGGAAGGTGCGGGGCGGCGGGGAGGGGGGCAGGCGCGGCGGCAGGAGGCGGCAGGGCAGGGCAGGGCAGCGTTGGGGTATGGAGTGCGTGTGGGTGTAGCCTGGACGAGTAGAGGTGGGGCTCCTCACGACTCCTGCTGGGCCCCGTCACCGTGCACGGGTTGCGTGCGGCCTGTGGGACGGAGATGCGTTTCGGTGCGGTTGTGTCGATCGGTGGCACGGTCGTCGTGGCTCGTGGGTGAAACCAGCCGAGCCGGTCTGGTGGTACCGACGTACGGCAAAATATCCAGTGATCCCAATAACACCATACTAACCTCCAAAATTTAAATTTACAAGTGTCAACAAATTCCAGAACAATTGGTGGGTGATCACATCTTAAAATTTTCAGAACCAAATTAAACATACACACAAAGAAACAAAAAAGACCAAATTGCTATGTGAATAGTGTCATTTTGTGTTTTTGTCATTATGTGACACTATTCATGTTGAATTTGTCTTTTTCTGTTTCTATGCATACTTTGAATTTGGTTCTGCAAATTTTAAAAATCGTAACCACACGACTTGTGAACATCCATAATTTTTTCGTATTTTTTTGAAAATTTAAAATTTGAAATTTGAGAAGTGGTATTGTGGTATCATATGAAGGGTCACTCGCTATGCACTCACCGACGTAGTGCTAGTACAAGATTTGTTGGGTTGGATTTGGCGGTTTGGCACACGCGTCATGGGGGAAGTTGGGGTTTTGTCTCGCCGCGCAACGAAAAGTGGTGGTTCGATGGAGAGAGGCGAGGCAACGTTGGGGTTTTGAGTTGACGAGACGAGTCAGGCCAAATGATAGTACTGTCAACACGGATGATAGCAGGTTTGTAAGAATATCTCGAATGTCGCTTCCAATAGGGCTATTGACTCCATGTTCATCATCACGGTTCTCCCCCGTGATTGGCGAGACTAAACATGCCCTCGACCCCACCACCGGTCTCTCCACTATTTCGGGGGTCAAGATGGCCTCGTCGTCGACCTCAACCACTATTACTCCGGTTAGCGGCCTTTGCAGTCTTCAGAAAGAGCCAACGTCGTACGCATGTGCAATTGGCAACCAGGATGCCTCTTTGGCACGCCGAGCGGGACCTCAAGGAACATGTTCGACATATTCTTAGGAAACTAAATTCGGCTTTGGATAAATAACTTCGCAAAATTCCATGTCATACATTTTTCTTCTAGACGAGGGGAATCTTGTTTGCGATGCTATTCAAATCTGCCTCCGGTCAAATTGAAATTTGGTTCACCCTAAAAGAAAAATTAGTTTGGCTTAAATGTAACAAAATTATGCTTCCATCGGTTTAAAGATCTGCTCTCTTGGTGAATAGAGTTGGCGATGGTGGTATGTTGCTCAACGCTCATCATTCAGACAGTTCAATTTGCATTTGGTCTCACATATGTTTCACAGAAAAAGTGACAAGATAAAAAAACACAGAGCCAAAAATCAGGAACTACATGCACAAATAATTGGGCTACATAATTCATTTTATAACTAATTCTACAGCGTGAATAGAGTAGAAACTAAATATATCTAATTAAGAGCCTTTTGTAACACCTTGGGTCGAATGCAACAAAATTACAGATCCGCAACATCGCACGTGGCCAAGTCCAAGTAAACTCTGCAAGACATTGTTTCCGTTTGTGGCTCTCGCTCTCCTTCTCCAAGAGAAAAAACCTACGAAACATAAGAGCAGTGTGGTTTCGCTCGTTTCCATGCTCGTCGTGCGGCGACCGAGAGGGAGCTACTCGCCTGGCATGATGGCAACTGCACAATCCTACTACATGACGACAACACCGACGATTTGGGGACGGACGGCACGATCAGAGTCAACTACGGGACGAGGATCTCACTGGAAGATCCGAAGTTGCTGCATCTTCAAGGAAAAGATTCATGGGATGTTTACTAGCTTTTTTTTTGAAAGAGAGGAGTACAAACTTGCTTACATCAAAGAAAACAGAAAGAAAGAACAAAAGCAAGTTCATACAAGAAGAACTCGACAGAGAGCACTACAGCAGCGACGAACTGCTGGACCGCCAAAGCTCCTCGACGCCGACGACCACCGGAGAAGAAGAGCCCATACCTCCTGCCGCCTGGGAAAGGGAGGACCTCCAACGTTGAAGAAGACCGCAGAATCCACTGGCCGCAAGCGACGAGATCTTGACGATGAACAGACACGGCCAAGCCGCCCCCATGCCCAGCACCACCCGCCGCCGGGACGGCCAGGCCATGCCAGGACCACCACCACCGCACCACCAAGCCCAGCGCCTGAGTCGAGCACCCCACCTCTCTGCTCTGGAACTTCCACTCCGAGTGGCTCCACCCCTCGCCTCCACGGCCGGCCAGAGGAACCACCAAGAGCCGGAGCGCCCGAAGCAACCCCTTTATGAAGCACGTCGCTGCAGCACCACCCCCGCCACCACGGCCGGCCAGAGGAACCAACAGGACACGCCCGCATCAAGAACTCCAGATCCACCCCCAGAAACCACGATGGGGCCGGAGCACACCACATCGCCGCGGAGCTGGAGACAGGGGACAAAATCCCAAACTGAGGTCGTCACCACCGCCGCCACGACCTTGGCTAGGGCACCAAAACTCGCCAGATCCGCAGATCGGCGAGCACCTAACGCCAGGCCCCACTCGCCGCAGCCGGCGAGGAAGAGGAAGGAGCCGAGCCTACCACTCCCAAACGACGACGAATCCCTCTCAGATTCGCTTCGAGGGAACCTAACTCTACACTATCTACACACCGGAGCAGCAGGAGCAAGATCCCCACCCCCCCCCCCCCCCCCCCCCCCCCCACCGCCGAAGCGGCGAGAGACGGCGGAGATCCGCTCCGGCTCCGGCGGGGAAGAAAGTGGACTTTTTCGCCGCCCTGGTCGCCTCGGGGAAGAGAGGGGAGGGAACGGTTGACGGATGTTTACTAGCTTTGTATAGCTATGTTAATAGGGACACAAATGAAGCGACCCATCTTTGATTCTTTGTGCTAAGAGAGCTACTGATGCGAGAAGGCGATGTATCATGTACGTGGATGAATTCCATCCATGGCTTCCTAGCACCAATTCTCCGGTGTACTGTAATCAACTTTATGAATGGAAGCTCTTAATTCGAAATAAAAAACTAAAATGTTGGTACTACATTTTCAATGAAAAATGGAATGGGGTGTTTTCTCCGCCCGATGCTCCAAAAAAATTACAGGCATTGTTACAATGTTAACGCTGATAATGATTGAACAACCTAACTCAATTCAAAAGTACTCGCCCCGTCCCAAAATAAGTGTCTCAGATTTGCTCAAAGGTGGATGTATCTGAGCAAATTTGAGACAGTTATTTTGGGACGGAGGGAGTAACTAAATGTTTTAGATGTTGACACCATATGTATGTATATGTGTGTAATTACAAGAATATATATTCGCAATGCTGCCAACCACAACAATTGGCGAAAAAATAATTTTCTTCCTGATGTCCATATACATGGCAGGGAAAAAGCTCACCCAAAAATTGCAGGTAAGAGAAAAAAAAAGTCACAGTCTTGCCGACCACAACAATGGGCCAAAGAAATTATGTAGTCTGCCTTTTGGCGTGCATGCATACAAGGGAGAGGAAAAAAGCTCACCCAAAAATTGCAGGGAAAAAACAAAGCTGCAAAAAAGAAAGGAACAGAAAAAACTGTTAGTGCCATATACGGTGAAGAAAAAAAAAATGGTGGTTCGTTGGAGTAGGCTGCGAGGCCCGGCCCGTTATCCTTCCACCGTTGGAAGCGGGCAGTTGTCGCTGCTCTGTGAAGCCAGCCTCACGCTGTGCCTGCCACATCATGGTGGTTCGCACAGGCCTCAGCGGTCCACTACGCAACTTGGAACGGGCGGGCCAGCAATAGCACACCCAGACCAGGCCCGCAGGCGCTACGGCAACGTTCACACCACCTCAATGCCCCCACTCGGGTTATAAGCTCTCGCTAATGAGCTCGGCGAGACGGTGGGTGGAGACGCCTATTTAAGCTGGTGTTTGTCTTCTTAGCTTTCCGAGGTGGGACTAAACGAGGTGGATGGGAGCGCTGTCATTGGCTGCTTGCTGATGTGATTATATGGCGAGACGTGGGCTTTTCTTTCTGCATTTTGTCGCTTTGGGATTTTGCAAACACACGGCCATGTAAACAAAGATCTCCGCTGCCAGTCATGGATATTCCATCCCTCAAAAAAACAAAGTCACGGATTTTCCAGAAGCGAGAACTGATATAGGACTGTGCTCGACTCTGCCGAGGATCATAGCATAGTAGTGGAATCGGGTTGTATGTTGCTGAAACTTTTCAAGCGGGGGCGGATCGTGTTCTTCGTGATCGGGATCGCTGTGTTCCTGAGGATGATGCAGCAGGTACTCTGCTCTGGTATCGTTGCCTGATCTAGTAAAACCTAGAAAAGATTTATGATGCCGCCGCGTCGTGAATGTGCTCATCTTCTGCAGGTCTATTACTAACTATATGAAAGATGGGAAGTTTAGCGAGCTCTCAGCCCCCCACGCAATGTAGCTAGTTGAACAGTGCCATGGTGGGCCCCACATGTCAGCCTCACTGCGCGCTGACATTTTACAAAAACCGACAAGCAAGCCCAGAAAATACCCCGCGATCCTCCACTTTTCCGAAGGCAAGGGCCTACACGTAATTTCGGACAAACCCAGGGACCCCGCCGAAAAAAACACGCGCAGAGCCCCCCTCTCTCCTTCTCTCTTCCCGCGCGGCGACGAGGTTGCCGCCGCCGCCGCCGCGCCACGCCGCCGCTCCGGTGCTCCCCCGTCGAATCGAAGGATCCCACAGACTCCGCCGCCGCCTCCTCTCCGTCTCCGCCGACTCTCGCCTGCTGGGACGGCCGTCACACGCCGGAATCGCCGCGGCCGTTAGCTCACTTCCGCCGCCGCGTCCGCTCGCCGTGGCGACCGCTCCGGCGACCAAGATGGAGCGGCGCCGCCGCTTTCGGCTACCGCGCGGCCGCAGCGCGCGGCGGCACATCCTGCGTCGCACGGATGCGGCGTTGCCGCGGTCGCCGTCTCCGCTGCCTCCATTGCTGACGTCATCACGACGTCAGCATGGGCCCACCTGTCAGCCAATTTTCCCCTCCGAAAAAATTACACAAAATACTAAAATGCTTACATGTGGGCCCAGTTTTCAGAGACAAATTCCAAAAATACAAAATAAATGTCATAAAATCAAAAAAACATAGAATCTACTCACCGAAGAAAAAAAAACATATATCAAAATGTCCACAAAAAAAAATGTTCCCGTTTGTGGAAAAAATGTGGACTACATATGGCATACGAACAAATTTGAAATTTAAATATTTCAGAAATTGGAATGTCTTCCGAATATAAACACCTTACAAATATTAAAATAATTCACATCAAAATTATTGCCGAATTCAAACAATTTTCCAAAACAAAATATTCTTGAATACCAACTTTTGGAATTTGAACAATTTCCAAACCTACGCAATTTTTAAATGTGAAATAAATGTCATAAAATCACAAACTTAGAATCTACTCACCGAAAGAATAGAAAAACATATATCAAAATGTCCACACAAAAAAAATCACTCTTTATGGAAAAAATGTTGACTACATATGGCATACGAACAAATTTGAAATTTAAATATTTCAAAATTTGGCATGTCTTCCGAATATGAACACCTTATAAATATTAAAATAATTCACATCTAGATTACTGCTGAATTCAAACAATTTTTAAAAAACAAAAAATCTTTGAAAATCACCTTTTCGAATTCCAACAATTTCCAAATGTACGCAATTTTTAAATGTGTGCTTTTTCGAAATTAAATTTTACCACACATGCGGGAAATATATGACAAACATACCAACATGAACACAAAAAAATAAACATAGCCTACTTATGCCATACAACCAAATTCCAAAATTGAAAATTTTAAAATTTTAAATACATCTCAAATCTCTGCATTGAACAAACGCAAAAAAAAAAAAAATCAAATACCACAAATATACCAACGTGAACAAAAAAAATGCTGCCCGTTAATGCCATACGATCAAAATCCATATTTGAATATTCAAAAAATTTGAATGCCTCTCGAATCTAAGCATTTAACAAACATAAACATAATTCGAATAAAAATTATTTCCCAATTTCAGCAGTTTCCGACATTTCAAACAACTGATAAACATAAACTATTTTTGAGCTCCAATATATTCAAATCCAAAAAAAACTTTTGAATGTGGACATTTTCAAATCTAAATTCTTTACAAATATAACACAACAAACAACATGACTACAAAAAATAAACACTGCCTATTACCAAAATCTAGCTAACTATGTACTTGCATTCAACTAAAAATACTTGATTAGATGAACGTATAAACAAAATGCAATTTCATTCCCTCCAATTATGGATTGATTTCAAAATGAATTTCAGCTAAATACATTATACAAATTAGAACTATCGCCTTTCCTTACAACATATATATAACACAACTAAAAAAAATACACAAATTATTACAAAATATTATCAGCAAGGGCGCGGCATGCCGTCGCGCCAAATTCTTAGTGGGCTGGGCCGCTCTCTGAGCGGCTGGCTGGGCTTTTTTTTTTCCCTGTACTTTCTATTTTGTTTTCCTATTTTTCAAAGTTTTCAAATTACTCAAATACAACTACAAATTAATTCAGAGCAACTTAAAAAAAATTGTAAGCAACAAAATAACCATTCTGGAACATTGTCCAAATTATTGCAAATCTTGGAAATTTAAAATCCTACATAGACACTCATTTGACACATTTACATCAATTTACAATATATGGATCCCATAAATCTCCTTCCAAATCAAGTAAACTCTAAAAAAAAACAACAAAACAATTAATAATACCAGTAAATGAATTTAAACAATCCAAATTACAATGGGTGCGCTTAATATATAGACACAGTCAAAATTGACTTCCTCTAATTTTATGCATTCAATTTCATTACATTTCCTGCAAATGGATGCCTATTTTTCAAAGTTTTCAAATTACTCAAATACAACTACAAATTAATTCAGAGCAACTTAATTTTTTTTGTAAGCAACAAAATAACCATTCCAGATACTGTGGAACATTGTCCAAATTATTGCAAATCTTGGAAATTTAAAATCCTACATAGACACCCATTTGACACATTTACATCAATTTACAATATATGGATCCCATAAATCTCCTTTCAAATCAAGTAAACTCTACAAAAAAAAACATCAAAACAATTAATAATACCAGTAAATGAATTTAAACAATCCAAATTATAACGGATGCGCTTAATATATAGACACAATCAAAATTGACTTCCTCTAATTTTATGCATTCAATTTCATTACATTTCCTGCAAATGGATGTATCTCTACAAAATCCCATCTGGAAAAAATGAAAGAACACAACAAAATGCTCCGACAAAATAAATAGTGATTATTTACGTCAGAAAACAAACATATTTCAGCATTTCAAATTGATGAATATTTGATGAAAACCCTAACGCACTTCCTCCTTATAACAATTTCTAAAGCATGAAAGTATTTCTATAAATACCCTCACAAAAATAAATGCTGATCATTTGTGTCGGACAATAAAAATTCAGATTTACATATTCCAAACTCTTTAATACCTTCGGAACCTACTCATTTTACAAACGTAAATTATTCTAATCTGAAAAACACCCCAACTTCAACAATTTCCAAAACCTAAACAATTTTTAGCCGCAAACTTCTTTCAATTTCAGTAATAAAAAAACAACCAACAGAAAAAATTCTATAAATACTCATCGCCAAAATATAAAAAATATATGAAAATACTAGGGAAAAAAAAGGTTACCTATTTTCCACAAAAGACAAATAAGTTCGAACAATTCAAATTGGCCTACATGTGCACAATTTTATGGGAGAAGCAATCACATTTCACCATTCCAACTCAAATTACAAATTTCAATATTTTCATAATGTCATATGACTTCCAAGTCTCCTCATTTCGCAACCACTACAACTTGAAAATGTGGACATTTCCAAAAATTGTATTTCACCACATTTCCCCTGGGTTTTTTTTTTCCAAAAACTTTCGTAACTTTTGAAATACAGCTTCAACAATTTTCAGATCTGCACAACTTCAAAATGTGGACATTTTCAACATTTCAATTCCACCACATAAACGCATCATACAGATTTGAATATTCCAAAAAAATTGAATCCTTCCAAATCTAACAATTCCACCAACTTTTGCAATTGAAAAATTCTATAATCGTACAAATAATTAAAAACTTAAAATCTGCCCAGTTTCAACAAATTTTGAAATCTATTTGACCAAATTTTCCAGATTTGAACAATTCTTAGACGTCACCTTTTTTTTGAATCTCACACATTTTTTAAAACTATACATTTTTTAAACGTTCAAGCATTCCAAGCCACTAAATATTTCAAAACTGTACAAAATACTAAAAAAATGCACACAAAAAAATGCTACCTACCTATAACAAAATAAGAACATGTTTTCACACTCCAATTTGTCAAACATTTTGCTGAACAAACAATATACATATTGTACAAAACAAATAAACACCAAGGGCGTGGCGTGACGCCACGCAAAATTTAACTAGTACCTATACATGTGTGACCGTAGGGGCATCCATCCGCCGCCGTGCTTATCACAGACAGAGGCAAGCGATGAGATATGAGCAAAATTTACATATGCCCGAATCAAGATCAGGAATCGTAACATGTAAGTACCAGCCATCGTCCCCCAACTCCATAGTTAAGATGTAAGCAGTTAATGGAGCCGGGGAGCGATCCCTGTTCATCTAAAAAAAAGTTAAGATGTGCAGGGACACTGGGCCTCTCTAATTCGAACGATTTCGGCGAAGAACGGATTTCTTAGAATATTTTCTATCGATAATGGATAGGAGACATTCGCGTGGTGGATGTATGTTAAAGGTGCTGTGACCTGTGTCACACCATTGTTACTCGGAGATCGTCAGCACCTTCAGATAGATATTCCAGAACACAACAATCAGGCCTCAGATGTTCAGAACTGTACAATCTGAATTGTACACAACTCGATCTAGGATATATTCCAATATTCCAACACATATGTACCGATAATCACTAGGGACAAGTGTCATAGGGACAACCCGAACAACCCCGCACCGCAAAAAATTACAGGAGAACCAACGAATGACCGAAGGGGGGAGGGGAACAGAACATCGGATTAGTAGATCCGGGTAGCCTCTTCTCTCTAGCATGTCATGGCACGTCGTGGTCTCAGAGCAGGACGTAGGCGCATAGCGTTGCCAACGTGACAAGGACCGGGGTACGAGTCTCCATCCTCCATGCGAACGAAGGTGCTGGGGCTGCTGGAGTAGTAGCATTGTTCAACCGGGCAGCAGGCAGGGGTGGCTCCGACACATCAGATTCCGTTAGAAGTGGCGACGGGGCCAATGCTGGTGGTTGCGCTGGTTTGCTGATGATCTGGAGTAGATCCCCAGGACGAGCAGGGCCATGAAGTTTGGTGTTTTCTTCCCCATGTTCCTGCAACTGTTCGCTGCAAAATGGAACCATAACATCAGGAAATAGACCGAGGAATGCAGTGATTCTAGGAACTAGTATCTAGGATGCACAATGCAAGAGAATGGTTCTACTTTTTGCGGGGAAATGCAGGAGAAGTGTTAACCAGGCATACATTTGTATCGTCGTGCTGTCGCAGGGAAATCAGTAATTAGCCCATCCACTCCGGCACCCCGAACATATGCATTGATCTGTGCAGTCGCATCTGAGAAGAAGTCGTACGGCTGAGAAAGAAACTCGTTCTGGAGAGTATAGACGTAGACCGACAGACCAGCGGTCTGCAGAGACTGGACAAGCTCTGTGGGGTGTGTTGTGAAATGGTGGTTTTCAGGGAAAATAGAGCTGGTATCGACAGAGACGGCATCGGCAAACTTTTTAATGTCATCGACGGAGGAAGGTGCAACATCCCTGACATCTTCATCGACCATGTAGACAAGATCGTACTTTGTTTCCTGCCTGAACTTCACCAGAACCGAGCTGTTGGTTGACTGAATCATAACTTTTTGAGCAGTTTGATTGTTGTAACCAGAATCGTCAAGCGCTTTGATAACTGCATCAACCATGTCAAATCCGAGCTCCTCTGCCATAAAAGCAGCATGCTGCGAAATACAAATAGTATGTTAATTGAAAACATGAACCTTTTACTGTTGCTGGAATTCAGTTAGAACTTTTACAGATTATTCATTAGTCGTTTTTAAATAAAGAGCCTTATTGCCTCCAGGCCTCTGGTTCGAAATGATACACGATGACACTTCACAAGATGGCATTGTGTAAACATTGAAATATGGAATGCACATCCAAAACAAACCAGTAATTTTACACAATTAAAATGACGCAGTATCATCTTAGAATGAAAAAAAATAAGTAGAACAGTAAATACAATGAACGAAATGCTCATTCATAAAACAAATTCTCACCTCTACGGTAATCATGATTCCTGATAAATCCTTATCTTTAGAGAAGGCCAGAAAGTCTGATAATCTCATGAAACTTCCTGCATTCCTGTATCTCGGATTTCTGTCCAAACTGAAGATGCTAAGTGGGGTAGATATTTTGGCTGCAAGGATAGAGAGCAATCAGTCTTACGGCAAATGCTTAACCGCACTAAAAGTATCAAACACACGACAACAGATAAACAATCTGGCTAACAAAATACACAAGTAGGCGATGTGAGTTGATTCACAGCCAGGTGATTTAGGATCTAATAAATTAGTTTATCTTGCCTAGGACACCAAATATATATCGAAACAGATCCTTTAGTATGCAGATACATTTCATGACAACTTACGTTGTAGATTATTCACGATGTCATCCCAGGTGAGGTTAAAAGTAAAGACTCCTAGCACACTCTGAATATCTTTCATTACTGCTGTCTGGGACGCAAATGGTGATTTTGCAACAGTGGTACCATCCATTAAGTTAATGGAACCCATGCATACTGGTATGCCATCTTTGGTTACTTGAACAGGGCAATCAATGACATCTGCACCATCGTCAACTGCTTTTTGATAAGCTAGATCAGTGCAGCCTGGGTAATCTCCACTAGCACCATTGTGGGAAATAATTAGAGGTCCCTGCACGATAAATTCAAAAGTGCTGGTCAGTAAGAAAACTGAATATGAGGTATGCAAGAAGATGGAACAAAAGAGCTACACCTACCATGATCTGTGTTGCTTTTGTTTAAATTTGAAAAACAACCTGCACAAACAAAATATAGAGCAGATTGGATGAGAAGCACAATTCATACTGCATCCATCAGATAAAATGTTTGAATACAGATTAAAACACAGAATGAAGTTTGGGACATGCATGTCAAAAGTTAACATTTGCTCTAAATGATTTTGAATGATCTTTCTTTCCCTTTCACTTACTAAAAAATAAACTCCAGTACCACAGGACTCATAGAACCATTTATTTGTAGTAGGTTGCCTTGTAGATTGCTATGCGCTATCGTCTAGAACTGAAGACCTTTAGTTTTACATATCTTTTTGTTAGGTTCAGAGGTCTGGTTACTACTCATGTTATTAGGTCAAGTCCAAATCAACATCTTCTCGAGATGGAAGATAGGTCACACCATCATAAATGCATAATTTTTTTAAGGACAAGCATGCATTATTGTCAAACATTTGGGCAAGAACGAGATCACTCACCAACGGCCATTGAAGGCGTAACAGGGAAATCAGTCAATATGCCATCAACAGAAAAGGCACCATTATCAATGAATGAGAGAGATTCTGCTAATGGATCGTAGCTATGGTTATAACTGAGCACCAAGTCATTCGCAAAATCAGCAGCATAAATTTCGAGCCCTGCTTTATGAGCATCATCGACGATTGAAGTGTATGGTTCCAGATAATTATCTGCTGATACAGGCCATATATACTTCTTCGGGACAAGTATCCCAGATGCAAATGTCTTGACAAATGTAAGATTGGTCAACATGGAACCATATGTCTGGTTGGTAGATGGTTCGAGAGCGGCCTCATCAAGAAAGCGGAACACCAACTTTGTTCCGTTGTTAATCTTTCCGCTAATGCTGGTGAGGAAGCTCGCTTCAGGTGATGAGATATAGTCAACAATAACACGTTTTGATACAGAAAGGATGTACTTCCTCATGCTCATATTGAACTGGCTGTAGAAACTGTCATGCTGCAGATGGCTCATTTTCAGCAAAGGCGCAATTTTTTCAACATATTATACTGCACATGTATCGAGATTACTAATGTACCTGTATATTGAGCCAAAATCCAGGAGGATTAAACTTGGATGACACATCTTCAACAGCAAGCAACGGTAAGAAGCTTGAATCAAACACCGGCGTGCGAGTAAAGATTGCCTGCCTCACTGCTCAACATATAGACCACGATGAGTTAAACAGGTAACTAAACCAACCACCTTAGTGTTCAAATCATAGAAGGCTCAACAAGAAAGATCGAATATTTGGCAACATTAGAACAGTATGGTAGCACTTACATATGACTTGCGCGAGCTCGGTGCCATTGTAGTCCACGGAGAACCACCCCGTCGTCTCCACGCCATTAACAAGGTAGCTCGTCTTACCCTGAGCATATAAATCTGCAATGTTGGTGCAGTTGTCCAACTTAATGTCCGGCAGGCAGACGCCAAGGCCATCCTTGGTGAGCCGGACATCACAATACAGGACCGTAGCAGGCGAGCTAGCAATCATGGCGAACTGATACGCGAATTCGCTGGAGTCGGGGAATAGGCCTGAGAATCCACCCTTGGCTATGATCGCCGGAGCATTGCCTGAAAGATTGAGCCGATTGTGAGCCTCGGAACGACCAGATCCTAACTCATAGGTGCATCAGGCAAACAAGAACACCAGGAGAGGAGTACACCATTCCCCACACTACCAACAAAGAGCGATGAGTAGCGCTGCTAAAGGACATGTTAGTAATGTACTGCTTGGCGTCCAGCAGGTGCTGCCATGTCTGTTAGCTGAAAAGGGATGCCTTGCTATCCTAAAAAAAGGTATTTTTGGTCGGTCCCCATTTTCCAATACAGAACTCTCGAAACAATGGTAAAATGAGCGAGATAATCAAGTAGCCCGCCGTGCCAGTAGCCGAACCAATGTGTTAGCAGCAACAAAGGAAAACTATGTAAATAATCGGTAAAGAAGCTAGTAACGATCCAGCCAGGGTAGAGATTTTCCAAAATTTCAAGGTGGACTTTCCCCTGTAAATCAAACTAACTATGTGAGAAATCATCTAAAAAAACTCTGTGAGAAATCGACTGAGATCAGACAGAGCACGCACAGAGGCAACCGAGAGAGAGGAGGGCGGTGAGGCCGAAGAACGAATGTTACCGCTAAGCGTCTTCCAGGGAGAGGCGCCCTGCGCGGCGGCCACGGTCAGATACAGCAGCACGAGGGACGCAACAGCGGAGCAGACACGGCCGCTCCCCATTGCCACCGGAGACCACGACCCTGGCCGCAAAGCAGCAGCTCGGCGCAGCACTCCCGGAACGCAGCACCACCCCGCCCGCTCTTGGAACACGCAAGAGACGATGGATCTTCAGGAGGAGGAGGCAATGGCCGTGCTGGATTTAAGCCCGCCAGAGAGAGGCAATGGAACGGAGATTGGGGTGCTGAGCTGTGTTGTGCTGGGGAGGAGAGGAGAAGGGGCAGGGCAGGAGGTGGCAGCGGAGGGGGAGGGAGGGAGGAAGAGAAGGTGGTGGTCAAATAATGAGAGATATCTGCCTCCGGGCACCGGATTCCAGCACCCATTGATACCGCCACAGTCAGGACTGTCTCGTTCTTTACCACCATTTCTTAATTAACTTGTCATTTATTGGACGGAGTACGATCCCAGTATGGTCTAATCAGTTAATTATGCTTTGTTTTTCACTGGAGTCAAGCTAAATCGGAGAGCTTGGTTGGCAAAACCATGGTGAAGCTTTGTTCTAAAAAAAACCATGGTGAAGCGGGAGGTGGTAGACAGCTGGTGCAAGTCACCGACGTATCCAGTGTGATTTTCTTTTCTTTTTGCGATAATGTGTAAAAGCAGAGACATGAAACTGTTTTCAGTAATTAGCAGGCAACGGTGGCAGCAAGCACCGTACTTGATGATCAAGCTTATTTCTGAATACGTGATTCAGGAGAAAGCTCATACGCACGTGTATAAAACATGAACATTAAAAGTTACCCTAGTCTTATTTACAGACTAATTTGTTGTATGCTTGGTGATCAAGCTTTCATGGTCATGGACATTGTATATGTCAGCATCAATGAATGGCATATTGTGGGAAAACAATATGGCTGGGTAGACCCAAGTTTTGGTATGCTAAGAGATTCCGTTTGTTTTGTCCTTAGCTTATCTTAGAAAGATTATTATACAACATGTCATTGAACCATGAGGTTATTAGGGTTGTGTATACTAGAGTAAATGCTTTGGTGTTGTCTACCATCACTGCCATAACTGGGTGATCATAGCGGCAGTTACTGGGTAGTTACAAAGGTATGCATGATCATAATGTTCTGATATGGAATATTACTCCTCTGTCAAAAGAGAGATATGCCCTGGGCCCACTCGGTATGAAAGGTATCCATTATGTTCTGCACACAATGCATGGTGAAGTTACAGCGTGTGGGATATCGTAATACGGGAACGAGTAAAGGGAACTTGCCGGTTAACGAGATAGACAAAGATGTAGTGAATCATGAAAGATTCATGGCAACATCATCGGATATGTATATCTCGGGTAAAGTTCTATATCACGAGTAATGGGAATGATGTATCAATAATCAACAGGTTCAACAGAGTGTCTTCGCATAACGGTAGCAGTTATTCAGGTCGTCCTCAGATCTGACCCTGGCCGGTGATTAGATGAGCACATCTAATTATAGCTACACGTTATCGAACCTGTAGGGTGGACACGCTTAAACTATGATTGGTTAGTTGTGTATATTGGTTGGTCTGGAACATAGTGAGAAGGTATCACCGGAATGGTATCTGCGTGATGAATATATTTATATATATCAGAGAGATAATAAAGGCAGACGTTGGACGTCTCGGAGTGATAGAAGTTACTATCACTATCGGATTTATTCCGAGGGAGTTTATATAAGAGGAAATATTTATCCAGAGTATTTTGTCTGTGGACACTAGGTGTTCCGGATCATATAAAAGTGTTTTATATGATAAGTAATTAATTCGGGGAATATTATGTAAAAGGAAATATTCAAATAAGAATTAATTAGACAAAATATTATTTAGTTAAATGTTAATTAAATATTAATTTATTTAATTAATAAATAATTATTGGAAAATATTGAGGCCAATAAAAGGTGGCTGCCACATGGACCCTAGGGCCCACATGGAAGCCGCACCACCACTAGGTGGCGGTGGGCCGAGGCGGACGCGGTGGGCGACGCGGGCGCGGATGACCAGGCGGGCCAACGCGGCGCACGACGGGCCCCACCCGGGGTCGGTGCAGCCGAGTCTCACCCGGGCCGGTGCAAGGAAGGAGGGGAGGGGAGGTGAGTTGGAGTCCTACTCCAACTCCTCCTCCCAAACCGAATTGGGCTAGGGGTCTTTCCCCTTGCCCAACTCCCTCCACCCCATGGCCATCTATATAAACCCCTAACCTCTCGTATTTGGAGACACTTCTAATTAGAGGGCATCCTCTCCGATTAGACTAGATCTAATCTCTCGCTTTCTCCTTCTCATGTGTTGAGAACTCCACCTTCATATACGCCAGTAGTGCTTCAAGTTTGGACGGCGAAGCCCTGCTGAACCTTTCCCGACGTACGCGTGCAAGCTCTCAGAGGGGTGAGACGTCTGACCCTTACTCTGCTGGACCAAGGAGATCAAGCAAGGAGAAGACGGCGAGATCTCTCTACCAGGCTTGGTTGAGAGAATCGGCGACAGGCTACTTCGACTACGTCATCGACATCGACATCGGCGACAGACTACATCGACTACGTCATCAACACTTTTTCCGCAACTTCGGTGTTGGTAGCGTATTCTATCTAGATCTTCGGATCTTCATATTCGCATGTATCTTCATAGTATAGATCTTGGAGTGTTGCGTAGTAAGTTGAATGAAAATTTTAAATTTCCGTTGCGCAACCCAATACATGGAGTAGATGAACTCTAATCTGAAGCTTGAACAGATCTAAACTAACATGAACATGGATTAGATGTGCTCTAGCAATGGAGAAGAAGGGTACCACTTTTACCGATGCTGGCCTGGCCTTGAGGGTCCCGGTACGGTGCTCGGAGGAGGAGGTGGCCTTGACGCCGGTGCGACGGGCAACGGGTACTGGTACACCGGGACCTCGACCAGAAGGGGAGGGAATCCCGGTGGCGGACCAAGCGACAACCTATTAGCGGCTGCATGCGCCGCCAACGCCGCCGCTTGGGCTTGCCGGGCCGATTCCGCGACCCTCCACGTCTGCGCCGCCGCCATCACCGCCGGGCTCGGCCGATGCGCAATCGGCGAAGGCCGATTGAGGGGCGGGAGGCGAGTCGGGTCCATCTGCACCGCAGCGCTTTGAGCACCGCCGGAGGACCCCGTCTCGAACTCCCGAACGCCGCGCGCCTCCGAGCTGCACGGCCCAAGCTTGCCGGCGGGATCCCGGCCAGGCGCTGGCGGAGGAGGAGGAGCAGCTGCCATTGGGGTTTTTTGGGCGATGAGAGAACTGATGGGACGTGAGAGCGGTGACAATGAGAGAGGAGTGGGTGCGGGGGTTATGGCGTGTCTCTCGCGCTTCTCCACGCGTGCACGCGCTGCAGCGGTTTGGCCACGTTTGCGCTCCACTCGGCCTGGCTCCACGGAAACGGCCGTTTCGGCCGTTCCTGGAGTGCCTGGCCCGAGGGTGCTTTAGAAACCGTGCTAGCCAGGCCCAACACCACAAACGGGCTGCCAAACACGAGCTCCCTGCAGCTGGCGAGCCTGCCTCGCTGACTGCGGGCTACCAAACGCGGCCTAATACTACTTGGAAATTTGAAAGAGACGATGGGGAATTGGTGTTCAGCGGTTGTGAACGGAGCAAAAAAGGTTGACACATGGGCTCCACCTTAAGACCCAGAAACAACTTAAGCATGGGCAGGTTTCTAGTTCGCTATAGCACAGCTGGTGGGTTCCAGCTTAAGACTGACTCGGGACTTAATCATTGGAGACGCCCTGAGACCTGAGTTAACCAAAGCAAGCAAGGGCGCGAGTGCGCGACAACCCCTGCTACTAGTCATTTATTAACTGCTTGTTCTTTAGCCTGACGGTCTGGCGTTGCGTTTACGTTGCTCTTAAACACGCACAGTTGCTCATTAATCATTATTTGACGCGCAAGAATGTGGCAGTCTGCACTAGGCGTGACGATGGCACAGCTGCGACACATTCATGGCCAAAGAGTACGACCATACGCTCGCCAATTTCTTAGTGATCCAAATGGCAAACCTACGCTAATGGTGACGCGGCTGTTTGTTACTATAAAGCTCAGCATAGAACTTGAACTTAGCGCTACATAACTACACCCGACGATCTTAAATATAACATGTTTTGACTTTTTTCAGATTCGTGCGTTCGTATACGTATTTTTATGTGTATATTCACTCATGTATGTAGTCTATCCTGAAATATCTAAAACATCTTACGAAAACTGTTTTATGCTCCTGAGCTACAGTGCTCCATCCGTTAAAAAATAATTAAAAAGTCATATTTGTGAGTCTCGGAAAAATATGAAAAACAAATCTGGATGTAGACAATGATGTTTCCCACAAACGTGCAAATTTGATAACGAAAATAACAAAATCTGATAAAAACTCGAGATTCAAAAATAACAAAATCTGATAAAAACTAGAGATTCAAAAGTATGCATAATTAGATCCACACTTTTCTTATTTTTGTGTAGCTTAAAATACAAAGTATCTAAAGTTGATATTTTCCACGTTCATTGGATATACTATTGGCTAGACACGTTCATTGGATATTTTCCACGTTCATTGTCTATCTATTAGAAGTCATCTTTTTCGGAACGGAAGGAGTACTAATGATCATACGTGGGTAAAAAGTACACAAATGAAGTGTTTGTAATTTTTGGGTGTTTGGAAATACAATGCAATCTCCGAGCTGCGACCTCTGCAAAAAACAAAAACAAAAAACTGTGCACATCTTCAGGTGAACTTTCAAGGATTCAGCAGACATTCTCAGTTTAGCTTTGAATCCAGATTAAGAAGACCACGGCAAAAGCAGAAGCCTAATTAACACATTATCCTACTAGCAAAGGAGATGGAAGAAGATTCGGCGTCATGTGCGAACAACCGCCCGGCCGGGCCACATTTTCCGGAGTCCGGCGTCCTCGAAGATTTTGCTGTGAAAAAAGCTCGATCATCACGGCGGGAAAAGGCTCGGCCATCATGAAGCACGGAAAGGCTTCGTCCCCGGCACATGGAAAGATCCCATCAATTCGCCGGAGAACTTCTCCGTAGGCGGCAGACAACTGGATGCTGTGGAGTGCTCGTGTCAACGGTACCAACAGTGCGTTGCTGCTTGCTTTTGCATCATACGGTTCCTTCTTTCTTTCCGGTGCGCCGCAATGAAGTGCTCCTGCTAGAGTCTCACCGGCACAGAAAGCGAAATGGAGTACACTCGCCGGCGCACGAAGCTCGCCGGACATCCGGTGAGGCGTCGTGGGTATGTTGTAGAGGACACCGTGGAAGAAAAGGAGAGCGTGATTTGTGAAAGAGGTACCAGCTCATGCCATCCGTGCCCGGCTTGGCAACGCCAAAATATTCTCGACTTTCCATTGACACCAATCATTCATGCCACGGTGCGTTGCAGAAGCTTCTGCAGAATCCCTGAGCCGGAGGGGCCGGCGCCTGAAGCTGAAAGTTACCTTCCGATTCCTCTGGGCCGTATCTCCCTTTCTTGCGTACGATGGGCCGAGTGGCATAGGTATAGTTGGATCAGGCTCAGGCCATGCGTTCGGAATTTATCGAGGCCTTATTCGACACGTCCAAGGGCCCTTTGGTTTAAATTTCAAAGGAATTTCGTAGAATTCCAATCCATACAAATTTTCTCTATTTGGTCCATTTGGTTTAAAGCAATGTATCCTCCAAAATTCTTATGGATTCCTTTCGTACACTACAATTCCATAGGATTTCTAGCAAGAGGTTAGACCTATTGGAAAAATTTCTATGTGTCTATGATGACTATGATTTGTACTCAACTCTATAAAAATTTCATCCGTTTTTCCTGTGGTGCAACGAAACGAACTGTGTGAATGGTTCCTGTGTTTTCATTTCTTATAGGATACCATATGCCATGACATTCTATTCCTACGTTTTTCCTATTCGTGTGCTTTCCAATTCCTGTGAACCAAAAAGGCCCTAAAGCCTTTTCTTATGGGGTCTCGGTCATGACATAAGCAAGGGATCGATTAAAAGCTCACGTTCGTCTACAAAACATACAAGTGGGCCTTCCATATTGGTGACACAAGAAAAATTATGAATACTCCTCGTTCCTAATTATAAGAAAATAAGAGGTTTTCAATAGTTAAATGTTGTTTCCATAAATATTTAAATCACTAAAATACATACTAAAAAGCGTTTAGTTACAAGCGAAAGTAAACCATCTTATATTTAGGAACATAGGAGTAGATGATTAAGCAACACATAACATCCTTGTGGCAAAACAACTTCCCAAAACTAGGCCAGTAGAAAATTTCACCACAAGTTGAGGTATCTGGGTTCAAATGCCCGGAATCATATCTGAGCGGCGAAATAGGCTATAATGCGATACTTCACGAGGGTTATGGCCTCTGTAGGTTAGGTTTTTTGGCCACTCGACGGATTGGCTCCAGCTAAGGAAACAATAGTGATGAATAAAAGTGTTACAAATCTTCTTTCCGTGCGGTGTTCTACTATGTGGTCGGCGATGGATCTGAGTGGTACTATGTTTAATGGTGGATGGTGTTGCAGCGGCATCCCTATGGTGGACTTGTGTCCCCGGACTCTGTCGTTGCTGAGCTCGGGAGTCACTCAGAAGTGCATACCATGTGCATTTGTTACAAATGGAAGATGATGAATCTTGTGCTAGTATCGTGGTTACAGGCTGGCAGATCTAGGTTCCTCCTCCAACGTCGTCGTGTCGGGTGCCAGATTTGTAATTCGATAGCGTGTACAGGGTGCTGCCATGACCCGATTCTTTCAATGTGTCATCGTATCAGCATAGTTGATAGGAGACGGGGGTCCTCTAGCCGATGGTAGAACCGAGGGGTAGAAGGGAGCGTCGTCGAGGTCGAGATTGAACAAGGCAGTTTGCCCAGCTTCGGATCTCACGTCGGAGGTGAGACCCTACGTGCTGCTATAAATCACTATATGGCAATAGGCTTGATCAGGTTACAATGAGCGTATTGTGGTGTTCCCTAAAGGCTAGGGTTACAAGGAAACTACGTGTCCGGCAAGTATACAGAGTCCTAAACCTAGCCGGCAAGTCTGCCGCCTTCCATCTTGGACCTGGTGGCTTCGTGGGGTTCAGTCTTGGGCCTCCTTCTTGCCGGAATCCGCCTACCTTGTACGTCGGCTATCTGGGCCGCCCGACAGGCAAAGCCTTCACCACCACTTTGGGCCACCCTGGACTAGCCGGATTGATCCATGTTGGTGATACCCTAGTTGGTATTCCCCCAACATTAGCCCCTGGAAAGGTTTAAGTTCTCCAGTCTCCGTCTTCTTTCTTGAGTATTGTCCATCTTGTTTGTTGACTTTTAGGCGACTGAAGAGCTTGAATAATTCCGAAGTTGAAGTAGGCGGCGATCCGTTTAAATGAAGCGGGATAGGTGCCACCTTCGTCTAATCATGGGAAAGACGGCCTGACCTCCTGTCAGGAATCTTCCATGCAAGGTCTTGTCGATTTGACTGGTCCACGACAGTTTGAATCCAGGCGTGCATCATGATCACTTTCCCACTACGCGCGAGAATCGAGGTGACGGAGCCGGCAAACTGCTTCCACGTCGCACAGATGGCGGACACGTGGCAGAAATCATGTGCCCCGTCAGTTCCGCGTACGAATCTCGGAGGAGGAGTGATAAATAGCGGTGTAATCTCCTCGAGGAGATCACTTCTCCATTTCTTCCCACCGAGTACTCCACCGTACGCCTTTCTCTCTCCCTTGAGCTCCTGTCCTTCGGCGAGCTTTTCTACTCAACGAGCGAGCGCAGAGCGGCGAATTTGACCATATGGTTCAAGAGCACGAGGTTGCGGCGGCGGCGACATTCACGACGGCGCCAAATCTGGGATCTGGCCCTGCGGCGGCGGTGGCAACGAGCACCGCCGCATCGTCTTCTTCTTCCCCTGCTCCGGCGATGGGCGAGGTTTCTTCTTCCTCTGCTCCGGTGGCGGCTGCGGCCACCGTGACATCTACTCCCCCACCAGCACCAATGGTGCCAGAGGCTGCCGCACCGGAGGCGGCGGCGAATCCCGACGGCGGGGAGAGTGCCGCTGTGGAGAAAGAAGTTGATGTTGTCTCGCACTACTAGCTTCCTTCGTGCATCACGGAGGAATACTTGGCGGAGTTGGAGAAAGGTGGCTACTTGCCGCCAAAGAAGGACTGCCACTGGAGGGCAGCGGACAAGGACCCCATCCCCAACCCTAAAGAAGGCGAACGGGTAATCTTGGCTTCCCACCTTCTTCGTGGCATGGCCTTGCCGCCTTGCGCCTTTTTTAGCGCCGTGCTAGACTATTACGGCTTCAACCACATAACATAGCGCCGAATAGTATTCTAGTTCTAGCCGGCTTTCAGGCTTTATTTGAAGGCTATCTAGGTATTTGTCCTAGTTTAGAATTCTTCAAGTATTGTTTCTTGTGCCGCCGCCAAACTATTGGTGGCTAGCTAGCAGCTTACGACAGTGTAACTTTCAACTGCCGGCAAGGTAGGAGCTGGTATCCAAAGATACCTTACATAGAGTCTGTCAAAGGATGGAGCAGCTCCTTTTTCTACTGCAAGGACATCCCTGCACCCAAGAAGGATGTGGGGATTCCGCCTTTCGTCAACGCTCCGCCTACCAACAAGGCATGTTGGACCGAGAAGGCGGTGACAGTGCTGCCAGAGGACCTCCGCCTAATTGCTAGGCGGATAGAGTTCCTTACGAAGACGATGGAGCCTCCACTGCTAGACGGAGTGGACACCGTCGTCTGCTGGCTATCAAGGCAGATGATGCCTTTGCACTACTGTCCCTGAAGATGTGCAACTTCTCCAGCAACTAGGCGAAGAAGTTCAATGCAAGCAGCACTGCCGTTGAGGAGGCAGTGTTGCTACATCGTTTGAGGGCTCTCATCCAGCCCAACCACTTGAATGCGGCCGAGGGTGTTGCTATGTACACACGTGACAACCCAGCCCCCGAGGTAAGCCGGAGCTTTAACCATTCTCTTTTTACCGGATTCCGCCTTTATCTATGTTGAACTGATGATTCTTTTTGTTTTCAGCTGAAGAGCTTGACAGATGCGGACATGGCTCCAGATTACTACGAGCCTGGTGCCGACAAAAGCAAGAAGCGCAAGGCTACCAGCACCACTTCTTCGACTAAGGAAGCCGAGAAGAAGAAGGCCGTCATCCAGATTGATGACGAAGACCAGAACATGGGGACATGTATCCCCCAGAAGAAGTAAGTTCTGCCTACATTGCTTGCTGGCTGGTCTTTCGTCATAAGTTTTGTTGTTTGCTAACATGCTTTGCCACACCCTTGTAGAGCGAAGGTTGGTGAGCTGAAACTACGCTCCAACTTGAAGGCAGCTGCCGGCAGAACTAGACCGTCGCGCCCTTTGTCTGCCACTGCGCCCGCAACACCTGCCAGCCGTGTACCCGTGGTACTAAGCCCGGGAACATATGTGGCGGATGATGCGAATCAGGTGCCTGAGCGCCAACCCAGTGCTGCCGAAGCGGCACGGGAAAAAGCGGAAGGCAAAAAGGACGCCCCAAGCGTCTCCTCCCTCAAGATGGTTAAAGCTACGGTGAAACAAGAAGTGGCTGATGAGATGGGGGAGAGCGTAGGCGGCTCTTCCAGCATGAGCCAACGTCCCCTTAGTGATGGGGTGAAGGATATCAGGAGAACGATGAAGACCATGCGCGAGGGTGCCTGTCGGAGACTAGTCCCAGGAACTAGGGGTGTCTCTCAAGTGCCAGGAATCGAGTAAGGGGCTGAACACAACGTCAAACAAATCCTCAACAACCTCGGCGACGGTGCTCGTCGAGCTCGGTGAGGAACATCACGACAGAGATAGAACACGAGACGCTACCCAGGTTCAGGCCCACCGCGAGGTGTAAAGACCCTACGTCCTGCTAAGATGTATTGCACTGCTTGGAGAGGTTCATAGTACAAGGTGCTTGCCGAGGGCACAGTTATGGCTATGGTGGACTATGGTGGAATGAGCTCCGTCTTTTCCTTCAGACGTAGCTGCTTGAGTGTGGAATGAGTTGGCGAAATGCGGGATCCCCTTCCTTGGTCGTACGTTGGCTCCTTATATACTGGCCTCGGTCCTCTTCCCCGAAAACCTTCGGCGGGAAGGGATACCACATTGCCGCTAAGATGGAGCACAGCGCATGGCGTCGGGGTTGTCCATGGACGCGGTCCATGGCAGAGAGCACGTCGTCTTTGGCAGAAAAAGCCACCGTCCATCCAGGACGGTGGGCTGGCGCTGCAGAGTCTGGTGGCATGCCCCACGGTGACGTCGCGCTTGGAGCGTAGCGGCGGCCGGCCGCTTTATCACCAAAACGGCAATCCTTGGAGTCCGCTTTGCTTGCCCCAGCCTTGTTGACTACTTTATACACGAGAATGGCAACTGCGGCGTCGTCGTCATCGCGCGCAGACGCGCGCGTCACTCTGCGGCGGGCGCAGAACCCATGTGCGCTCTGCAGCGGGTGCAGGAGCTTGCTTCCACTTGAAGGAACCCCGCGAGGGCCTGGAGCCTCGCCGAGGCTCTGTAGTCGTTGACGCCTCGCGAGGGAGTCCTCGCGAGGGTAGCGCGGAGACGCGCCAGGACTCGGTGGTTTTCTAGGCAGGGGAGGACTTCCCGAGGCAGAAGTTCCCCTCGAGGCCCCTTAGGCCGAGCGTCTGGTCCTTAGCAGAAATGCTCAGCCGAGTGAAGAAATCCTCGCGAGGGAAAAAGTCCCTCACGAGGCTCGCCAGGCTGAGCGCCTGGTCCTTAGTAGAATTTCCTGCGGAGCGTCGAGGGCTGTGGCAGGCCGGCCCATGTTACCCTAGTTTCCACTGGGCCGACAGTAGCCCCCAGGCCCACGATGGGCACGCTGGAGTTTCTCAGACGGAGGCGAATCGTCGTGGGCCCAAAAAAGCCTGCGTAGCCCGAGACACGTGGAGCGTCGCGGCCGGACACGATCCCACGATTTCCACTGAAGTAACGGGCGTAGTGGTGGGTCCCACCACATCCTGGTAACGGCTCGATGAGCCGATAAAAGGAGGAGAGCTCGGCACATGCGGCCATTACTCCACTCGTTCCCCTTTCGCTTCCTTCTTCCCGGCGCACAATCCCCAAGCTCCTCCTTCGCAATCTCGCTGCAATGGCGCCCAAGAAGGCCACCGCGTCTAAGAAGGGCAAGGCGGTGGTGCAGGGAGGCGAGTCTGCCGCGACGCGGCAGGACGGCGACCTCGAGCCGGCTCTGACCGGCTTCCGCTTCAAGGAGGCGTAGCTGGACAAGGTGCGCCACATGGCGGCCTCGGAGACCAACAAGCACGGCTCTTCGGTGCTCAAGCCGGCGGACAATGCCGGCGGCGGCCTCTACCCCATCTTCATGCACACCCTCTACGTCGGGCTCGTGGCTCCCTTCTGCGACTTCTTCTTGGCGGTTCTGGAGCGCTATCAGATCCAGATTCTTCACCTCCATCCCAACTCCATCCTCATCCTCGCCATCTTTGCCTACCTCTGCGAGGCGTACATTGGCATTCCGCCCTCGGTGGACCTCTTCCGCAGCTTCTACGCGCTCCGGTTCACGACGAACAAGGAGCGGTCGGGGTGCGTGTCCTTCCGCATCACCGATGGCATGGGAGGCGTCTACATCCCCATCGCATGGGTCGGCGATAATGTCGTGACCAGCGTGACAAAGACGGTGGAGGACTTCCGCAAGCGCTGGTTCCTCATGAAGTTCGGCAGCGAGAGTCCCTACTTAGATCTGCCTGAGGCACCTCCGACGAAGAGGGCAAGCTGGTCTTCCAAGACGCTCAAGAGCGCCGCACTTGGCCCCGTGGTGAGGCGCTTGAAGGACCTCCGCGAGGCAGGCCTCACCGGGTAGATGGTGGCCAAGGACTTCGTGAGGCGTCGCATCGCTCCACTCCAGAGGCATGCGGACGCGATGTGTGTGAGGACCCCGGATTAGCTATCCGAGATACTCGTTATGTTTCCTGCAACAATCCCATGATCAGTCTGTTGTTGCACATAACTCGAATTGGCATCACAGGACATCCATAAATACCGAATAAATATACTTACGTGATTGAAGTCATAAGCTTCAACAGGTACTTGCAGCGGAAATCACCAAATAACGTGGAGCCCAAGTCATTCGCCTTAACCCTACAGGCAGCTGACTGGGAAGCGCCCTAGTTCGCAAAGACGCCAGTGAACTCCTCTTCTTCGAACTGCTCCTCTTTAAAATCTGGCTAAGACAATAACCAGGGACGAAACCAATATGAGTACATTTGATTGTACTCGCAATCTACCCCAACTTGAACATGCACTAGTTTTGATAAACTTTAAAACCTTTAGTTTTAGAAAAACATCTCTATATCTTTATTGAAAAAGAGAAGAGTAGATCTTATATCCTTGTTGAAGGCAAAATATTTTGAAAAGTAGTTTCCAATATCTTGGTTGGAAACAAACCCTTTTTTCTCACCATGTTTGTTGAAAAAGGGTAAGAAGTCTTTTTAAACCTTTTTCTCGAAAATATACCTTTGGTTGAAAAGGTAAGAAATCTCTTTTAAAACTTTTTCCTCGAGAATCACCATCTTGTCCGTTTCTCCAAAACTCCTCCTTTCCCGAACATAGCCCCTTCAGTGCCACTCATTTTCCAGCAACCTCATACCAAATCATTGGAACAGGTATGAAACATCGTCTCCACTTCAATTTCATTTTAAACCTAAACACTTTTCAAAACTTGCAAAGCTTGCACATGGTCTTAGTAGTTCTTCCCAACTGTCCATATCCGAGGACTCGGCTATTCGAATAGTTTTTTACCCTCTGCAGAGGTAGCACGCTTTTCCCACATCCATCCGGCACTCATCGTGTCAGCCACGTCCCGCATACAAGGGTATGCGAAGTTGAGTTCCCGACCGTAGCCTGTCCTTTGCTCATGCTAGTATAGGACCCTACCGCTACGAAACATTCCATCGACACTTAAATCCTCAGAAACTAAGTGTGAGGACTCGTAGTTCTGCCCGGCGAATTTTAATGGCCCTACAAATCCTCTATCTCCAATTCATATCATAACAGCCCTTAGGCGTTCTTCTCTTTAGAGGACCCGGGTCAGGGGGTAGGTCCTCAGACCATCCCCTCATGGAACGAGGTTATCCTCGTTATTGAGGCATCCAGTACTAACACGAGCAAACTATATGACTACGCCCTTTCCCATATGTGGGTAAATGTGGTCGCACAGATTTTCGGTTGGGGATGTAAGTACAAGGACACAATGTGCATTTTCATAAACATCACCATACTCCATTTCTCCTTTTCATTACCGACATCTCGGCATACCATAATTCATCCAAGGATTTTCAAAGGAGTTTTGAATAAACAATGTTTTTCCCATCCTATAGTTTTATATAAACAAACTGATATTTCTACATAGAGTGGCAAAATAGTTTTTCATAAACTTTGAAAAGGTTTTCACAATCATTTCCCATTTCCATAGCAAAATACTTTTGACCAAAACTTGGGTGGATCGTAATCTCACCAAAAGATTTTTATAAAAGGCTTTTGAGTAAAAACAAATACATTTAGAAATTACTGCACACTACTAACACCTCTATATCGGGTGTCTCAATAATGTACCTGTATTTTGTAAAAGGGTTTTCAAAATCATAACTTTAGTGGCAAACACCACGTAAATCACTTATGCTTCTTATACGTAAAACATGTGAATCAAAATAGATGTATATAGATGCAAGCTCAGTGAAGTAGCTTGCCTTGCTCAACAAAGTGGTACTGATCCTGATCTTCTGGTTCAATAAACTCTCCCTCCTGGATAACTCCGGCAACGTTCTCGTCTAAACGTAAACAAGCAATACAAACAATCACTACACTAACTCAATCAACATCACAACATTACAATCTTTAGATGTTATAAGTAGCCACTGCATAAATCAAGCAACACAATGTGGTTTCAATTTAATTGAATTAACCTTTATTTAATTATTTTCAAACTATGGCAGAAACTAGTTGTACACCAAATAATTCACCAGTTAATCTATGTTGGTCACAAAAATTCAAACTAAATTTCTATGGATAGATACTGATGGGTAGAAGACAACCCAATTGGATTGAGGTCTTTTGGAGTTATCAAACTCCTACACAAATGTTTTAGTTCAGAAGGTCTTAAATCAAGTTTTAGCTACTGCTTAAGTTTTATTGATCAATAAATTAAATCCTTTTAGGGGTAACTAACCTTGGCTAAATGTGATCTAACAAAATTGGTCCTAACTCATTTGGCTTAACATTAAATCACAATAATTGGTTTAGTGCAGTAGGGTTTACTAACAATTAATCGAAGGCTAAAGATTTTAAACTTCTCAATTAATTATACCAAAATTTGGGGAGCTAAAGGATGACAATCAAGCTAACAAAATGGGTTTCAAGTCGTTTGGACTAATATAACTCCAGAAACAAATAGTTTGGTGTTTTAAACCTTCTGGAGCATTTTAAGTAACACTTTTTATATTATCTAAATGAGATGGAACCACTTTGGTGAGTTAGAGAATTTCATAAGCTTTCCAGAACATTTGAGTTTGATTTATTTGGATTCTTAAAACTCGAGATATTGAATTTATAAACTAGGTCCAGTACTGAAATTCCAGAGAAAAAGAATTAGGAAATTCCTCTCCTCTGGATAATGTTGATAATCCTGACATGTGGGGCCTACTAGTCAGTGACTCAGTGGATAATTCACGCGTGTGGATAATGTTTAAACTTATGACAGGTGGGGCCAACCCTGTCAGCCTAACTGGAAATGAAACGGTATGTGGCCGTTGGATCTAGATCCAACGGCTCACAGAGCCCGCGATGATCAACACGTTACCCGCGGCGGCGCCGGAGCTCCGGCGACGGCGAGGGTGGCCAGGGGGTGTACCTGGGTGTCCTAGGGACGAGGCAGAGGATGGCGTTCGACGGCGGAGGGTACGGGAAGGCTCGGGGGCGAACTTGTGCGTGCTGGGGAAGGCTGCAACGGCGTCGGTGAAGTTCTCCTCCTCCGCGGCCGTGCGTCAACTCCGGCGGGTCCTCCTCGACTCGTCTGTGCACGAAACAAGGGGAAAACGCGGCGGTTGAGTGCGGTGATCATGGTGAAGAGCATGCAGGCCAGAGAAGGGAGAAAGGGGAAGCATCACGGCCCGGCCGTGATCGACATTCACCCTTCTGCTCCGGCGAACTTCGAGGAAGCTCCGGGGCAGCAGAGGCTGCGAGGCAGCGGCTCCGCCCTCCTGGCGGTGCACGGGTGTGTGGGGAGTGGGGGAGAGGGTTGTGACGGTGTGTGGAGGCACAGGGTGTGTGGGTGGCCTTTTATCGGCGGGATCGGGCTCGCCGTGGACTGGGTGCAGGAAGGGGGGCTGGGGCGTGGGAGAGCACGGCAGTGGGGGCGGTGTGGTGTGGCGACGGCGTTGCGGTGCTCTGTTAGGGCTTAGAGGGAGAAGGGGGTCACGGGTGGCTCGAGTGCCCGCTCGGGGACTGACGACGTCCACGGCGTGGCAGCGGAGTGCGACGGGTCGCTGGCGTCACTGCAGGGAACCAGAGGTGGTGTTGGCGTGTCCGGGAGGTTGAGGGGTGACAGGAGAGGGTCTGTGGCGAGTTGTGCGAGCTGGGGTGCCATGGTGGTGAAGATCGGCGTCGGCGTCCACGCACGGCCTGGACACGGCGGCTGCGCCATGGCTGCACGGGTACGGCGATGCAGGGCGTCAGGGCGTGGTCTACTCCATTCTGATGAACGCGGGGCAGAGTGGAGGTGACGGTAGACGCAGAGAGGGGCCAGTGCGGCTGCTCTCCTCGACACGCCATCATCGGCCGGCATGGGCAGTGCGGTGGCGTGCGCACGGGCATGGCCACGGGTCCCTCGACCAAATTGCTCGCTCTCCCCTTGCTCTGGTGGCTCAGTGAGGTGAGAGGAGAGTGTGGCAGTGAGGAATCGACGAAGGAAACATCCAATCGTTCGATTCGATTTCGTTTTCAAGAATTTGGGGAAGAACACGTGCAGTGCTTGCAACGTGTTCGATGAAATGCGTCAACTAAAAGTTAATTCAAATTTTTGAAATTCATTTCCCTGATTTGATTCACATGTATAAACATGTATTTTTTGATATGGTGGTAGAATTTATTTGATATGTGCAACATAGCACATTTTGTGATTTGAAAACAATAAAGAAAGATATAGAATTTTAATCTCAGATTTTAAGAAATATTTTTGGAGAGGGAAGAGATGTAATAGAAAAGTGGGGTGATCCTTACGTCACTCCACTGAATTTGGTTGGAAATATAATATCAATTCTCTTTTGGAGAATTTTGTGACATTTGTCACACATGGTTTTATGTGTTGATGTTACTCATGATTTTATGTGTTGATCTTTTTATTTTGATTTCTTTTCTTTCTTCAGGTCCTTATTTAGCAAACAATCAACACAAGAAATCAATTTGGCAGGAATTAACAACCAACACTAGACAACCAATTATAAGTTTTCAACCAAGTTTTTATTACTCAGACAAGTGGTGGGGTGGTGATCCAGTATCATCCTGACAAGAATAAGGTGGGAAAAGCTCACTTCATAATTTGATATTTTTCCAAAAAGGGTTGCTAAAATATATGGGCCATATACTTCCCACCTTTATTGTTTTCAAAGAAATGAAAGTATGAGTTAAAGATAAGGGCTACCAGTACAAGGGAAATAGCAAGGTTGGAGATAGTATATAGATCTCCATATTTTTGGAAACGCATAATTTTGGAAATACTCTTATTTTCAAAGAATAAGTATTTTGGTTGTTGCTACACAAAGCATCCTTTGAAAATAAGTTGGTCCAAAGAAGAGTAGAGAAGATGTAGGGAATAGTTTGTTCTGGTCATGACATGATCACCAAGTTTAATATATATTTATATTGGTTGGGTCTTAGATTTACTAGTCAACAACTCAAACAACAAGTCACACTAGTTCAAACATAGCAATGGGAAGGAAAACACAATCATCAGCAAAACATTTCAAAAAGTTTTGTGTTGGTTCTGAATTTTGGGTCTGGTAAAGCTAAGTTTTTTCTGGGTTTCAAAATTTGGGATGTTACAATGTGGCTGTACTCCAACCAGAGGGAGAAGATGTGCCTGAGCGCTACCCTCTCACGCAGGAGGAAGTGCACAGCATCATGGAGATCCTCTTCACGTCTCCAGACATCCCCAAGGCCAACGACAAGACCGTTCCGCTCCACAGGCTTGATCTTGGGCGTCGCGTCACGCTCGTGCAGACAATGCCGAAGTTCGACCAGTGGGGCCTGGTGCCTGAGGGGCATGTTGGGCCTCGCGAGGATCCAGAGTCAGCGGCGCAGGGGCGCCAGCTAACGGCGAGGATGAGACGACGGAGACGCCTGCAGAGTCTGACGCAGGCGCGACCGGCGCCTCGGGAGGCCCCGCTTCTTCGGCGGAGAACTCGAGCACCTCGAAGGGTGCGTCGCCTGACGTTGAGATCCACGAGATCTCCTCAGGCAGTGACGACCAGTTCGTGGTCGCTCCCTCGCAGCGTGTCGAGGGAAAGGAGTAGAGTGATGATGATGGGCGCTTCGTCGGGCCACTGCGAGCCCCGCTCCAAGGCGATCCACAACAGGAACGCCGGAGCTCGGGAGGAGGCTGAGGCCGGTGCCAAGGCGGGCCAGGACAGGCTTGCTGGGGCACAGAAGATTGCAGAGCCCCGCGCTCGGCCTGCGCGGCAGATGCCGAAGAGGAAGTGGGTCGACACCGCGGCGTAAGCTTTGTACCTTCCTTCTTTATTTGATGTCGTTCTTGTGTAGACCTCTCGAGGGTTTCTGAACCTTTTCCTCTCCTGGCGCCCCGAGGAACCAAAGCGGCGGAGGCTCCGGAGACTTGGAGAGATCCCCAGCGCTGCAGCGGCGTCTGCAGCGCCTACGGCTGAGGTGGTGCCTCACGAGGCCACTGCTCCTTACCCCGAGACTGCACCGCCGCCTCCTGAGGCGGGGGAGCGCCAACGAGGAGGAGGAGGCTGAGGCGACAGTGCCGCCGACTGCGTGGCCTGACGCTTCTCCTGTGCGGCAGGAGAAGGTGACGGAGGAAGATGCGGCGAGGACCGCGTCGCCGGCGAAGGAGCGCACGGCGGAGACAGCGGCGTCGGCGGAGACGCACGCTGATGTTGAGATGGAGGAGGCTACCGTACCGTCGCCTCCACCAAGCGCGGGCCCTGAAGAGCCGGCGATGGACACTGAGGCTGCCGCGGGGGCGGCCTCAGCAGAGAAGACCAACCCTGCCCCTGGGGGAGAAGAAAGTGCACCCCAGGGGCAGAAAGATGGTGGGGCTGATGGCGAGGGCGCTTAGAGCCCTCAGAAAGCCCCAGCGTGGAAGAAGAGGGAGGCTCTCACCAGAGCCCCCAGGCGCGCCTCGAGGCTACTTCGAGCCCAAGGCGTGACGTTCCAGAGCCCTCAGCAGGCGCCGGCACCTCCAGGCCTTCTGGTGAGACATGGGCCTTAGTCCTGCGGGGTCGGCGCCGATTGCGGCTCGCGAGATGTTGTTCTTCGTTTGGCGAGGAGGCGCTCGATGGGCTTGAGGCCCAGCTCGCCGAGGAAGACCGCACCGGGGCAGAGGAGGACGCCGAGCTTGCGCGGGGCTGGGCCTGCCTCCAGGAGACCGTGGAGCGCTGCCGCCGGAAGGACGAGGCAGCACAGGCGCAACATGAGGCGGTGCTGCGCTCTGCTGAAGAGATCCGCATCAGCGTGATCCGCGAGGCCGAGGAGACCCTTGCGGACTTGAGTGCTGGCGCGAGGCTCTTGAGGCGGAGACTGAGGCCAAGCACCAGGAGCTGGCGGCGCGCGAGGCGGCGGTCCCCACCAAGCACCAAGTGTCGGGGGGAATACTTTCTGGATTAACCCGCGGCCCAGTGCGACTTAACTTACTCGCACGGACAAAGGCCCACTTGGGAGCAAGCCCAATATTGAACCGCCATAAGGGAAAGATCTAGAAGACATATCCCGGAGGACGTGAAGACCAAGTAGTCTCCGAGTAGGCCTCTGTGGATGTATTCCTTATGGGGAAGTTTCCTTTTGTAACCTAGCGAGCCTCTGTGTATATAAAGAGGACTCGCAGGACTTAGAGCGGGTCAAGCTATCAAGCCCTAAACCCTAGCTCATACGGCGAGTACCAGATCGGATCGCCTCCATTGTAACACCTCGATTATCATATCAATACCAATCTAGGGTAGGCAGGAAGTAGGTCTTTTACCTCACATTGAGGGGGCCGAACCTGGGTAAATCTGTGTTGATCTTTGTTCCTGCGATCCCAAGCTCGGAGATGCTTGACTCGCGTAATCCCACACCTACGAAGTCATCTATGACACCTGACGTGACAAACCCACGACAGTTGGCGCCCACCGTGGGGCCTGCGGTCAAGAGCGTCACGTTCCGCGCAGGATCCATGAAGGGAGCTGAAGATCTTGTTGTTGGCCGTATCATCACGGTCAATGGCACACCCCTCATCGACGATTCAAGCTGGGGGCCGGAAGCAGATTATTTGGAGACCGGCCACGTCATCCCGTTCGGATCCATCAACGTCTTCGTCGGCTTCATCGGTGGCAGGTCCGTTAGATCGGTCCAGAAGGCGATTCAGTAGAAGAAGTCGCCGATGATGGGGAAGAATCCGTGGAAAGCATGGACTCGCAAGAGTTTGGGTCCATCATACCTGCCTTTGAAGAAAGTTGCTGGGGTTACCCACCAGAAATCACATCATCACCAGATCAAGAGATGGCGCAAGTCGCGGTTTACATGGCCGGAGGAGCAGGCGCATCAGGAACTGCTGGAGAAACCGAGGCATCGGCACCCCCAAGCAACCCACTTCTTGTCCCGTGTCAGCCACGAACGCCGCCCTCCGTGCAACAGAAATTGAGGCCGCCAGGGCCGAGCTCCTGTATGAGGTTCGAAGGATGGAAGAAGAGCGCCGCAGGCTCGATCAGATAAACCAAGGAATCCAACAGGAGCGGCAGAGAGTAGCCGCGCTGGCTGCGACTCAACAACAGGTTGACCCGCAAACACAGCTGCGCGCGACTCAACCAACAGTGGAAATCCCGCTCACTCCAGCCGCGGGACGGGAATCCAGACGACTGCGGAAGGAAGGGTACCAACAAATCAAGAGACCCAGCAACAACCAAGGAGGTTTCACACCCCGCAGGGCCATTACCAGAACCCTGTCGATAATATGTATGCTGCGGCTAATATCTTGACTCAGATGGTACCAACAGGCGATGACCCGGTCAATGCTGAGGCGCGGCGCGCGATTCAGATGCTAAGTACGGCAGTCCTGCAACAAGCCAATAGGGCGGAAGCCGAAGCACAGCTGCCCCTCGTACCAGCCAATCACAGGATTGCAGCAGAAAGAAGCGTCCAAGCAGGCCACCAGAGAACGTGTCAGGAGTCGCACAGAGGCAGCAGGAGCAAGTCGCAGAAGCGCAGGCGAATACGCCATGATGCAAAAGCGGCCCGCAGATAACCCCGCAGGCGCGCCCACAGCCCTGTCCTCGCGACTCAAGGGACCGGCGTGTTTCACTGAAAGGATCAGATCGGAACCTTTTCCTGAAGATTTCAAAGGGCCACGCAAGGTGGCAAACTACAACGCCAGCATGGATCCAACCACTTGGCTCAACAATTACGAGATGGGCATGAGCATCCTAAACGCATCTGAAGAGATCTGCGCACGCTACCTAAACATGATGCTAGAAGGTGCAGCGCACATATGGCTGCAAAATTTGCCTCCCAACTCTATAAATACTTGGGAGGAACTGAAGGATGCCTTCGTTAAGAACTTCCAAGGAACTTGCAAGCGACTCTGCAATATAGAAGATTAGAGCGTTGTGTCCAGAAGGAAGGCGAGTCAAGTCGCCATTGGATGAAAAGGGTGGCAGAAATAATACACTCCTCAGATAATATACCACCAAGCTCAGCCGTCCTGGTGATGGAGAAAAACTGCAAGTTTGAGCCGCTGATTCATAAGCTGGGTCGCATGAAGGATAAAGTCAAGAGCCTCAGCGAGGTGATGGCTGCGGCTAACAAATATGCCAGCTCAGATAAAACCAGAGACGCGTCAGACGGAGAAGAAGAGGAGGTTGCTGCAAAGGAAAGAAAAACTCCAACAAGCCCCAGCAGCAGCAAACGAGCCACAACAACGCGAGTCAAAACAAACGCAAAAGCGAAGATGGTCACTCAGGGCTCGTCGCCAATGCGCGTGGAGGATTCAGAGGCCAGCGTGGAAGGGGTCGAGGATACGGCTCCCGTCCAATCAATATGCAAGAAGTTTTCAACCGGCCATGCGACCTTCATGCGACAGGTGATGGACGGCCAGCGGACCATACCAAGGCGCAATGCCATTATTACAAAAGTGGAAAGAAGAGAGCCAACACAACGGGGGGAATTCCCATGAAGGAAACCCTAGTGCGGCTCATAACACAAATATTGGGCAGCACGGCGCGAGTAACCCCAGGCAGACGGGGCAGTATCACACAATAGTTATCGATACCTCCAAAAGGAAGAGAAATTGAGCCGCAGAAGTCAGCAGGTGAACGCCGTGATACCAGCAACACCCTTGGTTAAGGTGGTCAGAATACGCGTAACCTGGAGTCGCGACGACCACCCGCCACAAGTACGGGAACCTGGCAAGTTGGCACTGGTTGTGGCACCGTACGTTGCAGGATACAAGCTGACCAAAGTGCTTATGGATGGAGGAAGCAGCATTAATATCTTGTACTACGATACTTTCCAGCGTCTAGGACTCAAGGATTCCAGCCTGCAGCCCACGTCAACAGTATTTCACGGCATTGTCCCAGGAAGGTCCGCACGGCCAGTGGGGAAAATAACCCTAGGGGTAACTTTTGGAACAGAAGAGAACTTTAGAAGTGAATTCCTAAGCTTCGAAGTGGTAAAATTCCAAAGCCCATATCACGCCTTGTTTGGAAGAACGGCCTTTGCTAAGTTTATGGCCAGGCCATGCTACGTGTACCTACAGTTGAAGATACCAGGACCAAAAGGGGTCATCACAGTGTACGGAGATAGAGAAAAAGCAATAGAATGTGAAAAGGAGATGCGGCCTTCGCAGAATCCGCCTGTGCCGCGGAAGAGCTAAAAGGTTATAAGTCGCAGGTGGACCCAAACGACATGAGTGTGGTTACCACGCCATCTGCCGAGCCACCAATGAAATTCAAAGCGGCCCAGGACACTAAGCAGATAAATCTTGTTCCTGGCGACTCATCCAAGCAAACTAGCATTGGAGCACACATGGAAGAAGAGCAGGAGAAGGCCCTCGTCGCTTTTCTCCAGGAAAATAAGACATCTTCGCATGGAAGCCGTCAGATATGCCAGGGGTACCAAGAGAATTAGCAGAACATAGCCTCAAAGTGAACCCTGCGGCTAAACCAGTGAAGCAGCCACTACGGCGTTTCCATGATGACAGGAGAAAGGCAATAGGAGAGGAAATAGCTCGCTTGCTGGCTGCAGGATTCATCACAGAGGTATACCATCCGGAATGGGTGGCAAATCCAGTATTGGTTATGAAAAAGAACGGTACGTGGCGAATGTGCGTTGATTACACCAGTCTTAACAAAGCTTGTCCAAAGGATCCATTTGCTTTGCCGCGAATCGACCAAGTAATTGATTCAACTGCTGGGTGCGAGCTGTTATGCTTTTTGGACGCCTATTCAGGCTACCATCAAATCAAGATGAAGAGGGAGGACCAAGAAAAGACGTCCTTCATCACACCCTTCGGAGCTTTTTGTTATGTCAGCATGCCCTTTGGGTTGAAGAACGCAGGTGCGACTTACCAAAGATGCATTCAGAATTGCCTACATGAGCAAATAGGTCGCAACGTTCACGCCTACGTGGATGATATTGTGATTAAGTCGCAAGTTAGCCAGGATCTTATTGGTGATCTGGCAGAGACATTCACAAATCTCAGAAAATACAACATGAAGCTCAACCCCACAAAGTGCGTCTTCGGAGTACCAGCAGGAAAGCTATTGGGATTCATAGTATCAGAAAGAGGCATTGAGGCCAATCCTGACAAGATAAAGGCCGTGATGGATCTCCAAAAGCCAGAAAAGATAAAAGATGTGCAGCGACTTACTGGTTGCGTAGCAGCTTTGAGTCGCTTTATATCAAGATTGGGAGAGAAAGCACTACCTTTGTACAGACTGTTGAAAAAATCAGACACCTTCGTTTGGGACGCAGAGGCCGACGAAGCTCTGACAGCCTTGAAACATCAATTGACAAATGCTCCAGTTCTGGCGGCTCCAAAGATAAAGAGCCAATGCTACTATACATAGCGGCAAATTCCCGCGCTGTGAGCTGTCATGGTTGTGGAGAGACAAGAAACAGGAAAGGAATACCCTGTCCAGAGACCAGTATACTACGTGAGCGAAGTCCTCACAGCTTCCAAACAGCGTTACCCACAGTGGCAGAAGTTGGTGTTTGGAGTGTTCATGGCGAGTCGCAAGCTGAAGCACTACTTCCAAGAGCATCCAATAACTGTGGTGAGTTCAGCACCATTGGCAGATATCATTCGTAATCGAGAAGCTACTGGAAGAGTCGCTAAGTGGGCGATCGAGTTGGGACCACATCACATCAGCTACGAGCCGCGCACATCAATTAAGTCGCAAGCCCTTGCAGATTTTATTAACGATTGGACAGAAATCCAAGTGCTCCTAGCATGGCAGAAACCAAATACTGGACCATGCATTTTGATGGGTCAAGACAGTTGCAAGGCTCGGGGGCTGGAGTTGTTCTAACATCTCCCAAGGGAGACAAGCTGCGGTATGTGTTACAGATACACTTCAACTGCACAAATAACGTGGCGGAGTACGAGGCACTGCTTCATGGTCTACGTATAGCAAAGGAGATGAACATCAGTCGCATACGCTGTTTTGGCGATTCAGACTTGGTGGCACAGCAGGTCTCCGGAACGTGGGACAGCAAGGATGCGAACATGGCTGCATATAGAAGAGAGGTGGACAGAATTGCTGGACATTTCACTGGATACCAAGTTGAACATATTGATCGGAGACAAAATGAAGCTGCGATGCCCTGTCTCGGCTTGGATCCAACAGACAGTCAGTCCCACCCAATGTTTTCCTGGATGAACTGCACAATCCATCAGTCAAACCTCCAGCAGAGATTGACATTGCAGAGCCAGAGGATGATTCAACTTTAGTCGCAGCCCTGCATGAACAGCCAGGATGGACAGAGCCATACATGGCATATTTAAGTCGCGGAGTGCTGCCGGACGATGAAATTGAGGCGCGCAAAATCATACGACGATCAAAGGCCTATACAATCATCAACAACGAATTATACAAGCGCAGCGTGTCAGGAGCATTCCAAAGATGTGTCTCACCAGAAGAGGGACGAAAAATCTTGCACGAAATTCATTCAGGCGATTGTGGCCATCATGCTTCGTCAAGATCTTTGGTGGCAAAGGCGTTCCGACATGGATTCTTCTGGTTAACAGCATTAGCAGACGCAGAGCAAATTGTCAGAGTGTGCGATGGATGTCAAAGATACGCTAGGCAAGATCATATGCCAGCCAAGCACTTCGCACAATACCCATCACATGGCCTTTTGCCGTATGGGGTTTTGACATGGTAGGGCCTTTCAGACGGTCTTCAAACGGAAAAACTCACCTCTTAGTCATGGTGGACAAATTCACAAAGTGGATAGAAGCAGAACCTGTGGGAGATTGCGAGGCTGAAACAGCAGTCAAGTTCTTGAAGAAGGTCATATTCCGCTTCGGTTACCCCCATAGTATCATTACAGACAATGGGAGCAACACCTCTGAAGGGGCTACACAGATATTTTGCGCAGACAATGGGATAAGATTGGACCTCACGTCAGTAGCACACCCGCAGAGCAATGGACAAGCTGAGCGAGCTAACCAGGAAATTCTCCATGGAATTAAGCCGCGCCTTATTGAAAAGGTCGAAGCATCTCCAGGATGTTGGGTGGAAGAACTGCCAGCAGTACTGTGGAGCTTAAGAACAACCCCTAACAGATCCACAGGATTTACACCATATTTCATGGTCTATGGAGCAGAAGCAGTCATGCCCAGCGATATCATACATGATTCACCAAGAGTTGCGGCTTACATCGAGACAGATAATGAGATAGCTCGGCAAGACTCGGTGGACACATTAGAAGAGGTTAGAGACTTGGCAGCATCAAGGTCAGCAGTATATCAACAAGACTTGCGACGCTATCATGCCAGACGCATCAAAACCCGCACCTTTCAAGAAGGCGACCTAGTACTGCGACTTAAACAAGATCACAAGGGAATGCATAAGCTGTCCTCTCCATGGGAAGGACCCTACATCATCAGCAAGAAGCTAAACAATGGGTCGTACTACCTGCTGGATGTAAGGGAAGAAAGCAGCGAACGCCATGATTTCGAGGATCGTCTCGAGGCACCTCGCCCTTGGAACGTCGCACACCTGCGACCGTACTATACATAAGAAAAGGCTAATCAGAGCCAAGCATCATCCTTTCCAGCTTTATAGCTGAGTATCATCACAGCCACTCAGGGCTAGAACTTCAACTTTGGTCGCCACCTAGGCGCGACCTATGCAACATCTGATCGCCACCCAGGCGCGATCGACCCTTGTATCAGAAACCGGCTGCCACCTAGGCGCGGCCGTAAACTTTGTATCATCTCTGGTCGCCACCTAGGCGCGACCGACCCCATGTATCACCATGGATCGCCACCTACGCGCGATCCAACCCTATGTATAACACTCGGTTGCCACCTAGGCGCGACCTTATGTGTCATCATAATCAAAGCTTATCATAGCTTAGCCTATCATGGCAATATCATTATGTTTCTTGGGGTCTTTGTTACCCTGAAACAGCCGATTTATTGGCAATTATCAAATTTACCTTAAGTTGGATTGCTACTCGCATTATGTGGCCAAAGTACTGGGGTGTGGCGTCAATCGAGCTTGATTGCCTATCATGGCCGCTCTCGACCCTGAACACACATATTCCTAGGAAATACTGAGTCGCGCGAGTGCCCACTTAAGGATTCAGATGGCCTAACTAGAGGTCGATGTACTGCTTATAGTACGGCAACACCAATTACAATTACTTGTAACTTAACAATTGTTTTATTCATGATATCAAGTTACAGGTGATGACCTTCAGAGTTCTCTGAGAAGAATTGAGATGATTACCACATAACATCCTCTCAATCCTTGGGGGCTACATCATATTATCATCAAAAATTTGAAGATAGATCGTCATCAAGTTCTGAAGCTATCAGGATACTCTAACAAAGAAGCTCACGAAGTCAGATGATCTTCCAGGTGCGAGTCAAGGCCAACTGCACAATTATAAGTCGCGAAACAAGGAAAAGCGCGGCCTAAGCATTCAAGATCAAGAAATACTATGAAGTTCAGGCCACGCTTGGGGGCTAATGTCGGGGGAATACTTTCTGGATTAACCCGCGGCCCAGTGCGACTTAACTTACTCGCACGGACAAAGGCCCACTTGGGAGCAAGCCCAATATTGAACCGCCATAAGGGGAAAGATCTAGAAGACATATCCCGGAGGACGTGAAGACCAAGTAGTCTCCGAGTAGGCCTCTGTGGATGTATTCCTTATGGGGAAGTTTCCTTTTGTAACCTAGCGAGCCTCTGTGTATATAAAGAGGACTCGCAGGACTTAGAGCGGGTCAAGCTATCAAGCCCAAACCCTAGCTCATACGGCGAGTACCAGATCGGATCGCCTCCATTGTAACACCTCGATTATCATATCAATACCAATCTAGGGTAGGCAGGAAGTAGGTCTTTTACCTCACATTGAGGGGGCCGAACCTGGGTAAATCTGTGTTGATCTTTGTTCCTGCGATCCCAAGCTCGGAGATGCTTGACTCGCGTAATCCCACACCTACGAAGTCATCTATGACACCTGACGTGACAAACCCACGACACCAAGAGCTTGTGGACCGCGAGGCGGGGATCATCGCCGAGTCAGAGAACGTGCGGCAAAGCTTGGAGAGGTTCCGTGAGGACCTGCGCATCCGCGAAGGGCTGATCTTGCAGCGCGGGGCAGAACTCGACTCCCGCGAGTCTGAGCTGCGCAAGCGCGAGGAGCAGGTTGAGCAGATCGAGAAGGATCAATCCGCGCAGCGGGAACACCTGGAGTCTCGCGAGAGCAAGGTGACCCAGGACGAGGAGTTCTACAAGAAACGCCTCGCGCAGACCAACGAGAACCTCCGCAAGAAAGAGGAGAAGATGGCGGAGGAGTCCGCGACCAAGGAGAAGCTCTTCGGCGACAACTGCTCCAAGGGGTTCGCGAAGAAGGCTCAGATGCAGGAGGAGCGCTTCAGGAAGAGACACGACGAGCTCAATGCTCGCATCAGGGAGCTTGAGGCTCAGAAGAAGCGACTTGACTCCCGCCTCCAAGCTGCAGTGGAGGCCCGGAAGCGCGCGGAGCAGGACCTTACTTCCTTGACGCAGGACATGACTGAGATGCAGCAGCAGGTGGGGCCTGTTGTAGAGCTTGTCGAGGAGGCTCGGCAGAGCGCTCTGGCTGCGCAGGTCCTGTCGCGCCAGCGGGAACGCATGTTCCTCTCCCTGGTGAGCCGTGCGCGGACCGTCGTGGGACGCCTGGGAACCGAGGCCCCCGTACTCCCTGCCGAGGGGAATTCTGACGTCGCCACCTATCTCGGCTTCTTCGAGCAGCTCCTTACCAGCCTTGAGGAGGTCGTGACGAACCTCGACGACTGGTCGACAACGAGAGCCGCGAGCTCCTTGGCGTCGCGGTCGGCCAAGTCTTCGCCAACCTCGCGCATCTCCACCCTGGCATCGACTTCGCGGCCGTGACGGAGCCCCTGGATCAGAAGCTCGCCTCGAAGCTGGACGCCTCGGTGTGGGATGACGTGGAGAAGTACGTCCAGCGCTTCAGGAGGGTCGAGGATGACTCGGCCCAGGAGGGCGCCAGCGAGGAAGGCGTTGCGGAGGAGTACGACGAGGCTGTCGATGGCGAGGACGACGACAGCCCTGCTGCATGAGCCGCTCCTTTGGAGTGCTGTGCCTAGAGCACTAGTTATCTTAGGATTTGCCATTTCCATTTTGTAATGATTTGTAAAGACACTTTTGTTTCACGCAAGTGTAAGCGCCCCTCGGGAGGCCTTTTATATGTTCCCTCATGTCTTTTTCGCTCTACGTCGTTAGGACCCTGCTTTCAGCGCAAATAGCACCGCCGCTTCGGTATGCCAGAGTCAGGGCTCGACAAGGCCGGGGGTGCGTAAGGCTTAGAGAGGGAAGAGCTCTCGAGGCACGATGCTCGGGAGCTCCCCTTTGACGTGCAAGCAGCCCATGAGGCGTAAGAGAGAAAAGAGTGGCTCGAGGGGCGACAAAACTAGCGAGAGGGAAAAACTCGTGAGGCGTAAGTTCTGGACTTAGCTTTTTGCGAGACATTTGCCTTGTGGAGAGTGTTGTGTTTCTGGCGAGGCGTTTCCCCTCTCAAGGTTGCCTGAGGCTGGTTTGGAGCTCCGCAGCCCTGTAGGGCGTCTTGTTCCCTGCGTTGGAGAGAGAGGCATACCCACAAGCAATGCATGGTTGTACAACTCATGCGCGCTCATAGATTTCCTCATGGGTATCTCACGAGGAGAATAAGCACCAAGGTCCTTGGTGAGGTGACATGCATGGGAGCTAGCCCACACGTCAGAGCTCTTTGGTGAGATAACGGTCGTGGGCGGAGAACCACGAGTTAGAGCTCGGATCCTTTGGGTTTTGTAGTGCTGCTGGGATGCTCCCGAGGCACAGGCACCGTGCTCAGCTCCCGCTCGCGAGGTGCGCATGGGGAAAAATGTGAGCGCGAATGAACGTAAGAAAGACAACTCACCAAGCAATATTACATAACGGCGCCGAGGCGCAAAAGGTTCATGATGACCTGAAATTGTTCATTACACTTGGCGAGGCCAAGACAAAGTCCGCCATGTCTGGGCATGGGGTTCCACATGGAGTGGCTGAGGCTTCTCGCGGCCCGTGGCGACGCGTTGTAGTGAGCTCTCAGTGGAGATGGCCCTCGTGAAGGGAAAGCTTGGTGAAGCTGGGAGGTGAAGATGCGTGCTTCCCTCTTGAGACAAAAAATGCCTGCCGCGATGTGATCACGGGTAGAACTTGCGTAGATGCTCGATGTTCCACGGGTTCTTGACCGGGGTGCCGTCCTCCGTCTCGAGCCGTACTGCGCCGGGCCTGGCGATGTGCACGACCCTGTAGGGGCCTTCCCACATAGGTGAGAGCTTGTGGAGGCCTTCCCTGGAGAGTATCCTCCTCAGGACGAGATCGCCTGTCTCGAGGGTGCGCAGGCGGATGTGGCGGCTGTGGTAGCGGCGCAGATCTTGTTGGTACTTTGCCGCCCGGAGGGCGGCACGGCGACGTAGTCCATCGAGCAGCAGCAGATCGTCGTTGTGGAGCTCCTCTTGATCGTCCTCGTTGAAAGCAAGGATCCGTGGGGACCCATGCTTGATCTCGGTGGGGAGGACTGCTTCAGCGCCATAGACGAGAGCGAACGGCGTTTCTCTAGTGGGCTTCGTGGCGGTGGTGCGGATGGACCAGAGCACGGAGGGGAGCTCTTCAAACCAGTTCTTGCCATGGGCCTTGAGACTGTTGAAGCTTCTTGTCTTGAGGCCCTTGAGTACCTCAGCATTCGCTCGCTTAGCCTGCCCGTTGCTTCGTGGGTGAGCCACCGAGGCGAAGCAGAGCCGGGTGCCGAGGCTCTCGCAGTAGGCCCTGAAGATGCCACTGGTGAACTGTGAGCCGTTGTCGGTGATGATGCGATTTGGCACGCCGAAGCGACAGGCTAGGCCTCTGATGAATTTCACCGCTGATCTCGCCGGGATGCTGCGCACCGCTTCGACCTCCGCCCATTTGGTGAACTTGTCAATGGCGACGTAGAGGTAGCGGTAGCCCCCGCTGGAGCGTGGGAATGGTCCCAGAATGTCCAGCTGTCGAGGATATAGGATATGGATATCCTGACATATAACAAATGCGGCCCAACATGGAGAAGGCCCAACAAGGCGACTTAACGTTTTGAGTCGCACAAGGACTCCACGAACCGACTTGTAATAGAAAGCCTAGTTTGTATCCTACTAGGACACCACATGTAAGCCTGCCCCTTCTACCTATATAAGGAGGGGCAGGGCGCACCAAAAGATCTCAGATCTCAATAGACTAGAGACAACAAAACAGAGAGAGCCGCCGCACCGGCGACTCGCTCGTTGGCATACGGAATAAGATCTAGCCACAAACAGCACGTAGGGCTTTTACCGGATGATGTTTCCCGGGGCCTGAAGCTGTATAAATCTTTCTCTCGTGTGCAAACCCACATCGACGATCTCCGCGCGTGCTAAATCCCACACCTACGAAGTCATCTTGAGATGATATGTGCCGTGACAATCCCACGACAGTTGGCGCCCACCGTGGGGCGACGTGCGCGCGGATTCAGATTTCGATGGGTCTAATTTTCATCAACAACAGTGGCGACTCCATCGCTACAACATGTCCACGGTGAGGGCTCGGCATCGACGAAGACCCGGTGCGGCCTACCGCGTGCGGTTGTTCTGGACGGACATGCTACGACTCTAATCGCACCAGGTCGAGTCAAGATTAGCGGAAGCTTCATCGCCGGCATCAACCTATTCGCAGGACTGCTGTCCAACTCGACCAGCTTCGGATCGGGTCCTGGCCAAACAGCACAACGGAAAGACGAAACAGCGAAAATCTCGTTGGATCAAAGTCTCGAAGGAAAAAATAGCAGGCGTGAGAAAGCAGCCAAGGTCACGACCGGATAGGAAGAAAAGGCTGGCGACTAGATGCGTGTAGAAATTCAAGCAAAAGGAAAAAAGCCAATCGAGTGCTACTACCACTCACGACGGATCTCACGATGGATCAATCCATGTGCAGCACGGTTTCCAACACAGTGTTGATACCATAAAGACAAAACGTGCAAAGCTACCAATTAAAGAAGACAAGGAAAGAGAGCGGTCAGCTTAAAGGAAAGTACAGATTGTCGCTGACTCTCACAAGATTTTGGTCAGGCAGCACGGCGACTCAAGCAGTCTGACGACCCGGACGTAGACGTACGTTCGGCTCAACGCGACTCTAAATCAGCCGACTCCAATGACGGTTTGCGGCTTACTCCGAGTCGCCAATATTGGAAGCGGTTACCAATTCGCATTACGCCATCGTGGCCGGCTCACCAAAGCGTCATCAACACCAATATTTTGTCCGCATCCGGGGGCTCAACAACAACATCGTCCTCGGCGTGCGGCTGATCAAATCAAGTTGACAAGAAGCGGAGCGTTCCGGTCCGTTGCTAAGTTGTGTACTAATCCGACGAATCATCGGGCGACTTAGAAGCCCGGATATCCTCAGCGACACGTGCGCAGTCGCCCTTGAGGGCGTCCGTGTGTATCAACCAGAAAAAAAATATTCCGGACAAGAGACGTGCCGTGATTTAAGTCGCACTAAACCAAGGTCGACGGAAGTTCTGTTGCCAGTATCATTTGATTTTGCTGTACAAGTTGTATTCCTTCTCGGCTAGTTGCGAAATGGCTCCTCGTCAGCACTTCGAAGAGTTGAAGCTGCAATAAATCTCTCTGGAACAAGTTGCAGGGAGAAAAAAATGAAAGGATCTAACGCAAGTTCTGAAAAGGTGTCTTGTCCGACGTGAAGAAGTACTACTTCAGGCTACGGGTGCCGTGAGAGAGCTGAAAAAGGAAAGGCGATTTAAAGGAGACAGCTTGCTACCCTCACGTAAACAGCCAAAAAGGATAAGGAACTAGTATTACCAGTAGAAGTCGCGTGGGTCAAAGAAGAAAAAATGGAAGGCGTACATGAGCTGCCAGTGAAGGAGAAAACTGTGTCTGCCTTTTGCTCTTACGTACATGCGACTCAATATATTGCAGCCCAGAATGAAGGAGAAAAATACAAAGTTCGACCACAGCTAGCAGTCACAAAGTTAAGCGAGGTAATTACCGATACAATCGCGGCTACTTCATCTTTGACAAATCAACAACTACGGTCCACGGATCATACCGCGGCATCAACGCCAGGAGAATAAGGAAAAAGCTAAGTCGCTATTAGACTCAACTTTCGCAGCCTTTTACTTTCATCAATAAGTTTAAATTGACCTTCGAGTTTATCTCGGGGGCTGCATATCTAGATTATTATGCCTTTTATTAATGTCTTTGCGATTTAAATTATATCATGTCACAGACTTTAAATTCATATCAGCTTTTGTAGATTTAATTACATCTACTTCTCAATACATTCGTCAAATTAGAGTTCTTTATAACTCGCATTGCAAAGTCTAGCTATTTACAGATTGCATTGAATATCAAGACCACCACTACATGTTCAAGCATTGATATTTGGCGATTCATTTGTCATTCCATGACTTATCATTATATCAATTTATGACTGATCGTTATATAATTTCATGATTTATCATCATATCATTTTATTAATCATCATCGACTTATTGTCATATCAATTTATGAGTCGCATAGCGATTTACCCCCATATCATTTTATGAGTCGCAAACAGCTCATCATTATATCAGTTTATGAGTCATTAATGAATCATTATCTTATCAAATATTTGAGTAAAAACAGGTAACTCGCTGTACCACGTCTACAGCTAATCAGAGTTGGTTATCATCAAAGCTAATTAGAGCTCGTCACGGCTATTGCAGCCGATAAAAGCAATAATCCTGGTTATACTCGCCTTAAGTCAGAAGTATCTTTGCATTATGCGGCCAAAGTACTGGGGTGCGGTGTCAATCGAGTGTGATCACCTATCATGGCCGCCAACGACCCTGAACACGCATTTTTTACCTGGGAAATACTGAGCCGCGCGAAGACCTACTTAACGGTAATAGAGATAATTCAGAAGGACTAAAGTACCCGCGTGTGGCGTCAATCGAGTCTGATGCCTATCATGGCTGCCTATCATGGCCGTTCTCGACCCTGAACACACATTAGATTTGGAAAATACTGAGTCAAGTACCATATGCTATCATGCATCGTACAATATGCTATCATGCATCTTACCAGTTGCTATTATGCAACCATTTGCTATTATGCAGATTACAACATGCTATCATGCAGATTATACTATGCTATCATGCAGGGTACCCTATGCTATTATGCGGAGTACTAACTTTTTATCATAATTATTACCAACCGACAAGTCTAACATATTATTATCAAGTTATTATCATTGTTTCCTCAGGGGCTTTTCCCTTTGAATTTCAGGAACATATAACTCGGCCAAATGAGTTTGAATTGGCATGACCAGATTTTTTATGATTGGGATGACCATTTCCTGATATTGGCTGATAAAACCACCATTATTTATTTAACTACAGCCACATCAAGTGGAATTTATATCATTATTATCTTGCGGCAACAATATTTGTCAATCTATTGCAGGGTCAAATTGCAACGATATGCCATCAAGCAGGATAATGCAAGCATGCCTGCTTAATGCCCGGGGCTAGGACAATTAAGTTTTTGTCTAAATTGAGATATTTTTGAGTCCCGAGCCGCATGATCAGACATACAACTCGACACTCGAGGGCTACATATCCATCAGCATCGCAGCTCAAGATACAAAATATTCAGTTACCGAGTCAAACCGGTGACTCGGAGAGTTTTCAGAATTGCAGTGACATTCTTCCTGACCTGCCGAGTCATCAGAACTTGATAGACATCTTACTACTTCCCGCTGGACAAAGGCAGTTTACAGTGGACAAAGAACTATATAACACTTGATTGTTTCGAAGCAAGAGTCAGCTACAGAGCCAATTTGTGCATGCACATGCATGCATGCATAGATTTAACGGCAAGGATGCCAATGCATGTATCCTTCAATGCTACCTACCTACGTACATGAAGTTTCATGCGAAGGTCTTATTGATTCGGTGAGTCAAGGCAGAAGGAAAGAGAAAGATCAATGAAGATAGCTGACTACCTCTACGTACACATCTTTTTGGTATACCAGAAGGCAGCGAGTGCAGCTCGAGCAGGAGCACGCTCATACGCATGGATTTTCTGGCAAGGGTAACAATCCATGCATATATTTCAGCTACCTGCCTACATGAAGCTCCCACTGATTCAAGGATTTAAGAAAAAAGAAGGACATACAAAAGTCAATCACAAGGGAATCAACAATAAACACACCCTGCCTCGATTCAGCAATTCAGTGCCATGACGACTCAAAGGTAGTTTACGGCTACATGGCAAGACATTGCATGCATGCATGCATGCATGGATTTTGTGTTCAAGAAATAAAAAAGGAGAAAACTATCGACTTCCTCAGCGTCTTGGCGTACTCCTTGGATGGAAATGGCAGCCCGGCTCGGCGACCCAGTAATATGGACAGCGCGTACCCGGCGATTTTGCACATGCATCCAACTCAGCGCATCAGCATGAAGCATCAGCGAGTCAGTTTACAATTGCGACTTATCACCATCGACGTCCAGAATTCGGCGACGTCGACCTCGTCGGCTTCGGCAGCATTTACAATTCGGCAGCAACTCTGCGGCTTTACAACCTCTTCATCCGCGACTCAGCAAACTTTGACATGATTACTCAACAGCTTCTGTGCTCGCGGCTTAACGGCATCAACATCGGTGAGTCGCCAAGCCCAACATCTACAAGTCGGCAAGTTCTATGTTCGCAAGACAACATCCACTATTTTGGAACATCTCGGCATGAGGTTCGTCTCCCAGGAAGACAATATCATCATCAAATCAAGACCTTCCGCCCGACTCTTCAAGTCGACCAAAAGCTCGGGGGCTACTGTCGAGGATACAGGATACGGATATCCTGACATATAACAAATGCGGCCCAACATGGAGAAGGCCCAACAAGGCGACTTAACGTTTTGAGTCGCACAAGGACTCCACGAACCGACTTGTAATAGAAAGCCTAGTTTGTATCCTACTAGGACACCACATGTAAGCCTGCCCCTTCCACCTATATAAGGAGGGGCAGGGCGCACCAAAAGATCTCAGATCTCAATAGACTAGAGACAACAAAACAGAGAGAGCCGCCGCACCGGCGACTCGCACGTTGGCATACGGAATAAGATCTAGCCACAAACAGCACGTAGGGCTTTTACCGGATGATGTTTCCCGGGGCCTGAAGCTGTATAAATCTTTCTCTCGTGTGCAAACCCACATCGACGATCTCCGCGCGTGCTAAATCCCACACCTACGAAGTCATCTTGAGATGATATGTGCCGTGACAATCCCACGACACCAGCCCCCAGACCGCGAAGGGACAAGAGAGCGGGATGGTCTGGAGCCCCATTGCAGGCTGGTGGACTTGCTTGGCGTGGAATTGGTATGCCTCGCAATCCTGGATAACGGTGGTTGCGTCTTGAAGCACTGAGGGCCAGTAGAATCCACTCCTGAAGACTTTCCCCGCAAGGGTGCGTGATGATGAGTGGTGACCACATTCTCCACTGTGTATGTCCTTGATCAGCTGGCGGCCTTCTTCGGGCGCTTGCGGTATAGGTCTCCCTCGTGAAGGCAGTATGACTTGGCCTGTCGAGCAATCCTCTCTGCTTCTGCATCCTCTTCAGGGAGGACTCCGTCCCTGAGGTACTCCTTGAGCTCATCGATCCAGCCCGTCTCTTGATGCGTCATGGCCAACAGCAGGCGTTCTCCTGAAGGTGGCCCGCAGCTCGGTGCCCCATATGTTGGTGCTGGTGGGAGCTCTTCGTCAGTGTCCATGCTGACCGCTTCCTTTGGCTGTTTCACCGACGCCCTGGTGAGCCTCTCCTCGAATACGCCTGCCTGCTGTGCCTCTCTGCGCGATGCTCGCCTGGCGATGTCGTCAGCCTCTTGGTTCTCCCTTCGCGGGATGTGCCTGAGCTCCATCCCCTTGAAGTGCTTCTCGAGCTTGCGAACCTCCTCGAGGTAAGCGGTCATGTGACCGTCCTTAGGCGTGTAGCTCTTGTTGGAGAAGTTGACGAGGAGCTGGGAGTCACCCTTGATGAGTAAGTGCTTGATGCCGAGGGCGATTGCGGCTCTGAGCCCGGCGAGGAGGCCCTCGTACTCGGCGATGTTGTTGGAGACCTTGTCAGTCGTGAAGCACAGCTGGACGACGTAGTAGAGCTTGTCGCCCTTGGGTGAGGTCAGGACGACGCCAGCCCCTGCGTTCTGGCATGCGAATGCCCCGTCGAAGTGCATGGTCCAGTGGCTTGGCACTGTGTCTCCAGCTGGCGTGATTTCTGCCTCATGAGGTTCTTCTTGCTGCGGGTCCGTCCACTCGACGACGAAGTCCGCCAATGCCCTTCCCTTGATGACCCTGGTGGTATCGAAGCGCAGGCCAAAAGTTTGCAGCTCAATGTTCCACCCTGCGACGCGATCGGTGGCGTTTGGGTTGCGCAGGATTAGCCCCAGAGGGAATGACGTGACCACCGTGATGGGGTGGCCCTGGAAGTAGTGGCGCAGCTTCCTGGAAGCGATGAGGAGCGCGAGGAGGAGCTTCTGCTGCATAGTATACCGCTCGCGAGCGTCCGCAGTACCGTGCTGACGAAGTAGACGGGATGCTCGACGAGCGTTGTCGATGGCGATGCAGCATGGGCTCCTCGGGAACCTTGCCGAGCCTCTCTTGAGGCGAACCCTCGGCGAGGGTGCCTTCTGGTTGCGCGGGCTTGACATGAGGCTCGGGGCCTGAAGAGGGTGCTTCCTTATCGGGGGGATCTGGGCTTGGCGTGACGGTGTCCTTCTTGGCGAGGACTGCTCTCCCTTTCTGCCACCAAGGCTGCGCTTACTGTTTGTGGAGTGGCTGACAGGTACAGCTTCAGATGCTCGCCAGGCCTTGGGGCAACCATGACAGGTGGGCTAGCCAAGTACTTCTTCAGGTCTTCAAATGCTTTGTCCGCCTCTGGCGTCCACTTGAACGTGCCAAACCGCTTCATGATCTTGAAAAATGGCAGAGCCCTCTCGCCGAACTTGGAGATGAACCGGCCTAGGCTGGCCATGCATCCCGCTAGGCGCTGCATGTCCTTGAGGCGACGAGGTGGCTGCATTTCTCTATGGCCTTGATCTTGTCAGGATTTGCTTCTATGCCGCGGTGAGACACTAGGAACCCGAGGAGTTTGCCTGATGGTACCCGAAGACGCACTTGGCGGGGTTCAGCTTGATGTTCACTTGCGCAGGCTGGCAAAGGTCTCCTCGAGGTCCTCCATGAGGGTGTGCTCTTCGCGAGTCTTGACCACGATGTCGTCGACGTAGGCTTCTGCGTTTCTTCCCATCTGAGCCCCCAAGGCCTTCCTCATGAGCCTCTGGAAGGTGGCACCGGCGTTCTTCAAGCCAAAGGGCATGCAGACGTAGCAATACACACCACAAGGGGTGAGAAATGCTGTCTTCTCCTCATCCTCCTTCGCCATCTTGATCTGGTGGTAGCCTGAGAAGGCATCCAGAAAAGAGGAGGTCGCAGCCGGCGGTGGAGTCCACGATCTGGTCTATTCGAGGCATGGGGTACGGGTCCTTGGGGCAGGCCTTGTTGAGGTCGGTGTAGTCGATGCAGAGCCTGCCGTCCCCGGTGTGCTTGGGAACGACCACCGTGTTGGAGAGCCATGTGGGGTGTGGAACTTCTCGGATTAGTGTGCTTCTTTCAACTTCTCTACTTCCTTGATGATGAACTCTTGCTTCTCTGGCGCCTGGCGCCGTGCTTTCTGCTTCACGGGGCGTGCGTTTGGACACACGGCTAAGTGGTGCTCGATCACCTCCCTCGGTACTCCGGACATCTCTGACGGTGTCCATGCGAACATGTCAGAGTTTGCCCTGAGGAAGGCGACGAGCGCGCTTTCCTATTTGGGAGGCAAGCCAGCGCCTATGGTGACGCTAGCCCCCGAGCCGCTGGCGTCCAGAGACACCTTCTTCGTGGCTGCCTGTTCCTGCGAGAACAACTGCTTCTTCTTCGCGGGCCTCTCGAGGGCTCCATGTCCTCGTCAGCAGGGAATGCCACGGCAGCGGCCTTGTAGGCGGTCTCGACAGAGCGCATTGCGTCCTGGACTTGACCGTGGATGGCGATGGTGCCGCCGCTGCCTGGAAGCTTGACGATGTTGTACGCGTGGTGAGTGACGGCCATGAACTTCGCGAGGGCGGGGTAGCCGAGGATGGCGTTGTAGGGCAGGCCAATGTGCGCGACGTCGAAGTCGATCTGCTCGGTGCGGTAGTTCTGCGGCGTGCCGAAGGTGACCGCGAGCCTCACCTGCCCCAGAGGTGTGGTAGAGCCACTTGTCACCCCCGTGAAGGGCCTAGAGGGCATCAGCCACTCGTATGGCACTTGAAGCTGCTCGAAGGTCTCGACAGAGATGACGTTCAAGCCTGCACCCCCATCTATGAGCGTCTTGGCGACGGCGATGTTGTTGATGATGGGAGTGCACACCAGAGGGATGGTGCCAACAGCCTTGGTCGACTTGGGGTGGTCCTTGGAGTCGAAGGCGATGGTGTACTGCGACCACTTGAGGGGCTGGGATACCTCAATCCCTGGAAGCGCGGCTTGACCTCGCGAGAGAATTGCTTGAAGTGGTTGTTGGACTTGGGCGCCTGAGACCCGCCGAGGATGCACGCTACAGCCCCTGAGGGGCCTGGTAGCCCCCAGGGTTCTCGTCGGGGAGATTGCCGTTCTGGCCGGTGTGTTCCCCCGAGCCCTCTGCTGGAAGTTGTGGCGTCCGCCTCCGCGGCCACCACGGCCTCCGCCGCGGCCACCGCCCTTGGTTCTTCTCGCGCTCCTTGCTGAGCTGTTTGAGCTCCCAGCAGTCTTCAGTCGCGTGGTTGTGCCTGTTGTGGTAGATGCAGAACGGGCGATTGTCCACTTTCTTCTCGTCAGCCGCCGGAGAGGCCTCGCGAGGCTGCTTGCGTCAGGCTCTGCTGCGAGGATGGCGGTGGTCTTGCGCTTCTCGACAGCTTCTTCTTGCTCCTGGACCCCTCAGGAGGGTCATCCTCCGTTTCTTTCTTGACGAAGAGGAGGCCTTCTTCAGCCTTGGCGCACTTGTCAGCCAGATCGAAGAGCTTCACCACTGAGGTGAGGGTGTCGTGGATGCCGAGCTTCTCGAGCATCCGGCGGTTCGTGACGCCCTCCCTGAAGGCGGAGATGACGTGCGAGTCCGGGATGTTCGGAATCTTGTTGCGGACCTGGCTGAAGCGCTGGATGTATCTGCGGAGGGTCTCGTCAGGCTTCTGGCGCACCGCGCGAAGGTCGTTGTAGGTGAGTGCGCGCTCGTAGGTGCCCTTGAAGTTGGCGACGAAGACCTTGCAGAGGTCCTCCCACGTGTCGATGGTGTTCTCGGGGAGGTTCATGAGCCACAAGAGCGCGGAGTCCTTGAGCGCCATGGAGAGCCAGTTGGCCATCACCTTGTCGTCGCCTCCCGCGGCCTGGATGGAGACGGTGTAGAGCTGCAGGAACTCCAGAGGGTTGGTCCTGCCGTCGTAGCGCGGAGGGAGGTCTGGCTTGAACTTCGCTGGCCAGACGACGCGGCGCAAGTTGCGGGTGAAGGCGGTGCAGCCCGTGGCGTATGTCACAGCGCCACCGGCGAGTGCGCCGCGGTTCTGGCGGCCTGCAGCAGCAATCTCCTGGACGACGCGGTTGTGGCGGTCCCTTGGCGCTCGATCTCCATGCGCGCATCCGCTGGAGTTCGCTGCACAATCTGGCAGTCGTGCGGCGAGGATGCGTGCGACGCGGCGCGGTGGTTTGCTGCCGGAGCTGCAGTTGGAGGGGGTGGCGGAGGCGGAGGGGGAGGAGGAGCGTCGTGCGCTATGTTCCCCTCGCGTCCAGAGTGGCGCACCAGCGAGCGAGAAGGCGCTGGTGCTGCAGTAGGAGCGGCAGGAACGGCGGCAGCGTTGATGAGCTCCTCGAGGCGCCCGAGCCAGTTGTCGTGGCCCGCCTGCGTGGGGCGGTAGCGCAGCAGCTCCTGCGCCATCAGTAGCGCAGTGGCTGGACTGGGCGCCGCTCGGCCCAGCGTGGAGGCGCTCTCGCGCCTGGATGGGTGCAGGGAGGAAGCCCCTCGCCGTCGTCGTCGTTGCCGCCGTCGTTGCCGCTGTCGTTGCCGCCGTCGTCCTCAGGGTGCTCGACGCGCGGCTCGGCGTTGCGCTCTGAAGCGCGGTTGGCGCGTGGGCGACCACGCGGGTTGTTGTTGGCGGCGGGCTCGGTGTTGGCTCTGCCAGACGTCCGTCGCGCAAGGCGCGCAGCTCGCGTGTCAGTCATGGCGCGGAGAGGTTGAAGAAGTTGAAGACGCGCCTCAGCCCCCTACCTGGCGCGCCAAATGTCGGAGACTAGTCCCAGGAACTAGGGGTGTCTCTCAAGTGCCAGGAATCGAGTAAGGGGCTGAACACAACGTCAAACAAATCCTCAACAACCTCGGCGACGTGCTCGTCGAGCTCGGTGAGGAACATCACGACAGAGATAGAACACGAGCCGCTACCCAGGTTCAGGCCCACTGCGAGGTGTAAAGACCCACGTCCTGCTAAGATGTATTGCACTGCTTGGAGAGGTTCACAGTACAAGGTGCTGGCCGAGGGCACAGTTATGGCTATGGTGGACTATGGTGGAATGAGCTCCGTCTTCTCCTTCAGACGCAGCTGCTTGAGTGTGGAATGAGTTGGCAAAATGCGGGATCCCCTTCCTTGGTCGTACGCTGGCTCCTTATATACTGGCCTCGGTCTCTTCCCCGAAAACCTTCGGCGGGAAGGGATGCCACATTGCCGCTAAGATGGAGCACAGCGCACGGCGTCGGGTTTGTCCATGGACGCGGTCCATGGCAGAGAGCACGTCGTCTTGGCAGAAAAAGCCACCGTCCATCCAGGACGGTGGGCTGGCGCTGCAGAGTCTGGTGGCATGCCCCACGGTGACGTCGCGCTTGGAGCGTAGCGGCGGCCGGCCGCTTTATCACCAAAACGGCAATTCTTGGAGTCCGCTTTGCTTGCCCCAGCCTTGTTGGCTGCTTTATACACGAGAATGGCAACTGCGGCGTCGTCGTCATCGCGCGCAGACGCGCGCGTCACTCTGCGGCGGGCGCAGAACCCATGTGCGCTCTGCAGCGGGTGCAGGAGCTTGCTTCCACTTGAAGGAACCCCGCGAGGGCCTGGAGCCTCGCCGAGGCTCTGTAGTCGTTGACGCCTCGCGAGGGTAGCGCGGAGACGCGCCAGGACTCGGTGGTTTTATAGGCAGGGGAGGACTTCCCGAGGCAGAAGTTCCCCTCGAGGCCCCTTAGGCCGAGCGTCTGGTCCTTAGCAGAAATGCTCAGCTGAGTGAAGAAATCCTCGCGAGGGAAAAAGTCCCTCACGAGGCTCGCCAGGCTGAGCGCCTGGTCCTTAGTAGAATTTCCTGTGGAGCGTCGAGGGCTGTGGCAGGCCGGCCCATGGTACCCTGGTTTCCACTGGGCCGACAGTGCCGGTAGTTGGTACTCACACATGGATACACTTCATAGCCTTATGGATGATCAGATTGAGGTAAAAATCTTTCCTTTATCCATAGTCGCAGCCCCCGAGCACTTTGGCGGCTGAAATTTCTCTCTTTTTTTTAGCCGGTTGAGTGGTCTGTTTGACTATTAAGTTTTACCTATCTGCTTTGTTGCTTGTGTGCAGGTTATCCTTTCTTAGAACATTGAGCTATGCAAAGCTCAATCTGCCAAGAATAAGGAGTGCCGCCTTCTTAAGAAGGCGGTAGAGGAGAAAGTCGCCAAGATTGCAACCTTGGAAGAGTCTCGCAAGAAAGATGAAGGTGACAATTTCTTTGCCTTCTTCTCATCCGCCTTTTCTCCGCTTATGCCGACTACATTTTTAGCCGGCTTTTCATACTGTGTTGAATTGCTAGACAATGCCCAAGATATTCCCAAGGGCTCCTCTGATCTGCAAGCTTTGATCAATGAAGCTGGAGACTTGGTGAACGAAGTGATGGAACTGAAGGCCAAACACAAGGAAGAGTTGGAGCAGCGGGACTTGGCTCAAGCGACTGAGATGAGCAAGTTGACGGGGCAGCTGGAGTCTCTGGGTAATACCCTTGCTGAGACCACCAAGAATGCTAAAGCCCAGCAGGATTCGCAGGCTGCCGCCTTGTAGCTTGCTCTAGACGCCTTAGCCGGCCAAGAGGATGAGCTCACTGCCCTCTATCATCATGTCCTTGGTAAGTTTGCTTCGCTATCTTTTTTGCTTCTACTTTTGCTTCTGTTTGTTGACTGACTTCTGTCATTTTTTTCTCAGTGTAGGCTGGTTTTGGCGACAGCGAAACTGCTCCAGCCCGGCTTGCTCGCATCTTGAACGTTGGTGAACTTATCACCAAGGCGATCAAGTCTGCCCGGGATTTTGCCGCCAAGTTCTTTTCGGACCTGAAGGATAGCGACGCCGTCAACTTTGAAAATATTCCCGATTTGCTAGTGCAGGCTACCGGCAAACATGAAGGAGTGTTGTGCTCTGCTGCACGTGGCGGTGCCAAGGCTGCCCTGGGCTGATGATGGCGTGGTACCCGGAAGCTGATATTTGCCAAGTGATGGAGTACATGCCGTCAATAGATGAGGCCGGCAATGCCATCGATTCGGCTAAAATACTGGCCTCCGTCAAAGGCTACGCTTCTCGGGTCGCCAACATGGTTAATCTCGACGTATTTTACAAGGAACATCCTTTGCCGGAAGAAGTTGCTGCTGCTGAAGATGCTGAGGACGCCCAAGTTGACGGACTCAACCCCCAGGATGGCGGCAGCAGCCCCCAGGCTCCCGAGGTGGACTCCACCAAGGCGACAGCTCCTTGACTTCCTGTAATTTATGAACAAGTAGATGTGTTAAGCTGTAACGCGGAAAAAACTTGTCTTATTTTGGAGATGTAATTATTTGGGCCGTAACTTTATGCTACTCATGTTGGTAGGCTTATTTTAAGTGGCCCGCCTTAATATTTATCTCGTCTATATGGTTGGCTTTTTGTATGTTGGTGGAACCGCAACACGGTTACTTTAGCTGAGCCAACCAGGTGCGATACCAAATAGTTTAGACTCAGAGACCAAAGTCGGGATGTTGGTGCCAACGACATACTACTAGGTGACCGCATATAGACAGTCAGATAACAGTATTTAGGCGGTGCAAACAGTTGTTTTTGCTTAATGTTGCCCGGAGGCGGCAAGTATCAGGGAGTTGGAACCACTTAGCACCGGGCAAAATTTTGGGTAACTATGATACTAAGTATATGATTGCAAGAAAAGACAAAAGATGGCATGTTCTCAAGACGGAATGAGCAAACCACAGACTTTTATTTCATAATCATATAGTACTTATTACAATTGAAAATTGCTAAGTGTGAAAAGGACGTAGCTGCTCAATGTTCCATGGTCGCTTGGTTTCGTCAAATTGATCATCTACACCTCTCTTGCGCTTGCGACCTTTCTTCTTCTTCTTATGCGCGTCTCGTATGTCCACAAGATAGTATGATCCGTTGAGCAGCATCTTACTGACCACAAAAGGTCCTTCCCATGGCGGGGATAACTTATGCAAGCCTTTACTATCTTGGATTAGGCGGAGGACCAGGTGACCTACTCTAAAACTGCGCTTCCTTACCCTACGACTGTGATATCGATGTAAACTTTGTTGGTAGATGGTGGATGACGCGATGGCAACATCTCGTTCTTCGTCAAGTAGGTCTAGGTCATCCTGTCTTCCATCTTCTGCGGCTTCTTCGACGTAGGCTTGAACTCGAGGAGAATCATGAATCATGTCGGTAGGCAACACTGCCTCGGCTCCGTAGACTAGAAAGAATAGCGTGTACTTGGTTGATCTGTTTGGAGTTGTGCGTAAGCTCCAAAGGATAGATTGCAACTCATCTACCCAAGCCCCAGCTGCCCTGTGCAAAGGAACTTCGAGACGGGGTTTTAGTCCTTGTAAGACTAAACCAGTTGTACGCTCTACTTGTCCGTTTGTCTGTGGGTGCGCCACGGAGGCTAAATCAAGCCGGATGCCGATGTTTTGGCAATATTCTTCTACGTTGCCCTAGGACAGATTTGTTCCATTGTCAGTAATGATGCTGTGTTGAACACCGAACCGAGAGATTATTCCCAGAGGAAGTTGGCGGCTGTGGCGCCATCAAGCTTTTTGATAGGTTTAACTTCAACCCATTTGGTGAATTTGTCTACAGCCACAAGTAAATGTGTGTAGCCACCAGGCGTCGTCCTAAATGGACCAACGATGTCCAAGCCCCAGACTGCAAAGGGCCAAGTGATGGGTATTGTTTTAAGCTCTTGAGCCGGCATGTGAGGTTGTCTTGCGTACAGTTGGCAGCCTTTGCAGGTCCTAACAATTTCTTCTGCATCTTCTTTGGCCGTCAACCAATAAAATACTTGACGAAAGGCTTTAGCAACTAAGGAGCGGATGATGCGTGGTGTCCACACATTCCGTTGTGTATCTCCTCTAGCAGCCTTGCCCTTCATCAGGCTGGATGCACCTTTGATAGACGCCAGTGGTGCTGCGCTTGTATAATTCACCTTTGATGATCATGAATGCCTTGGCTCTCCTGACAATTTGTCTCTTTAATACCTCATCATCTGGCAATTCCTTGTTGAGCAGAAATTCTAGGTATGGTGTTGTCGAGTCCGTCTTTACCAAGTAGACGGCATAGCTGGCTGCCTCTACTGGTTCAGCTGCTTCTGGATCACGAAGGTCAGCGCCCTTTATTGACGGCTTGTGAAGGTGTTCCAGGAAGACATCCTTTGGTACTTTCTTTCTTTCTAACCCTAATCTGGCAAGTGTGTCTGCCGCCTCGTTCTGGGCCCGTGGTATGTGCCTTACTTTGCACCCCATGAAGCACTTGGAAAATTTGTCAACAGTGGCTCGGTAGGCCGCCATTGTTGCATTCTTTGTATCCCATGTGCCTCGTGTTTGCCGGGCCACCAAGTCTGAGTCTCCATAGCAGAGGATCCGTTGGACGCCTAAATCTTTGTCAATGTGCAGACCATGAAGAAGTGCTTCGTATTCGGCAACATTGTTTGTCGCCTTGAAGTGTATCTGCAACACGTAGCTGAGTTTGTCACCGGTTGCCGTCCTTAACACCACGCCAGCCCCCGAGCCTGGGAGCATCTTTGAGCCGTCAAAGTGCATGACCCAGTAATCTGACTCGGGAGTGGTGTTTCATCCATGGCTTCTGTCCAATCTGCTATAAAGTCTGCTAGGGCTTGAGTGTTGATGGCGTTTCTGGGTTTGTATGCAATGTCGAAGGCGGCAAGTTCGATGCCCCATTTGGCGACTCGGTCTGTTGCGTCTGCGTTCTTGATTATGTCTCCCAGAGGTGCCTTGCTTACCATCGTTATAGAATGTTCCTGGAAGTAGTGCCTCAGCTTTCTGGCGGCGAAAAAGATGCCGTATGCCAGCTTCTGGTAATGTGGATATCGCTGTTTGGAGACTGAGAAAACTTCACTGATGAAATAAACTGGACGTTTTTCGGAGGTATCGCCTTTCTCTGTCTTGCGTTCCACGGCGAGGACAGCACTGACAATTAAGTTGGTTGTTGCGATGTAAAGTAGCATTGGTTCCTGCATGTGAGGTGCTGTGAGGATTGGGGGAGACGTAAATGCTTCCTTGAGCTGCTGCAAGGCGGCATCTGCTTCGTCTGTCCATTCAAACTTGTCGGATTTGTTCAGAAGCCCAGTAGAGGGGCATTGCCTTTTCTCCAAGGCGGCTAATGAAACGACTGACGATAGCTGCGGAGCCTGCTAGGCGATGCACGTCCTTCAGACGTGTGGGTCTGGTTAAGTTAAGAATTGCCTTGATTTTTGTCGGATTAACTTCTATTCCTCGTTCGAAAACGATAAAGCCTAGCAGTTTGCCGGCAGGAACTCCAAAGACGCACTTCTTTGGATTGAGTTTCATCCGATATACTCGGAGGTTGTCGAAGGTTTCTCGTAGGTCATCGAGAAAATTTGCCTTTTTCTTTGACATGACCGCAATGTCGTCTACGTAGACGTGAACGTTGCGGCCAATCTGTTCATGGAGGCATTTTTTCATACATCGCTGGTAAGTTGCGCCGGCATTTTTGAGACCAAAAGGCATTGTGATGTAGCAGAATGTTCCGTAGGGGGTTGTGAAAGATGTTTTTAGCTGGTCAGACTCCCGCATCTTTATCTGGTGGTACCCGGAGTACGCATTCAGAAAGCACAGGAGCTCGGAGCCGGTTGTGGAGTCTATGACTTGATCGATACGTGGTAAAGCGAAGGGGTCCTTAGGACAACACCTGTTCAAACCGGTATAATCGATACACATCCTCAGCTCTTTACTATCATGTTTTGGAATCAGTACAGGATTTGCAACCCAAACAGTGTGCACAACTTCCCTAATAAACTTAGCTTTCTGCAACCTAATTATCTCTTTGCCTATTGCCTCACGGGTTTGGCTCCTTTGTAGACATTGAGAGACTGCTCGGCAAGTTCCCTAGGGACACCAGGCATGTCGGCTGATGACCATGCAAAGATGTCCTTATTCTCACGGAGGAACTTGACGAGCTCGCCTTCCAATTTGTCATTTAAGCTGGACCCAATGGTGACTTGCTTGGAGTCATCACCTGGCACGAGGTCTACCTTCTTGGTTTCTTCTGATGTCTTGAAGGCTTTCTTGGCTTTTGCTGTCTTTGGCTTTGCCGGCAATGTTGACGTGTCTGTCTCTTGCTTCAACCTTTCCAATTCCTCTGCATGGAGGACGGCTTCCGCAAAGGCGGCGTTGCCACGCTCGCACTCCTTAGCTTTTTTGAAGTTGTCGTTGACGGTAATTGTACCGTTGGGTCCAGGCATCTTCAACTTGCTGTATATGTAGCATGGCCTTGCCATGAACTTGGCGAAAGCCGTCCATCCAAAGATTGCATGATAGGCACTTTTAAAGGGGACTACTTCGAACTTGAGGTACTCGGAGCGGTAGTTTTCCTCAGGGCCAAAAGTGACCTCAAGCCTGATGCTACCCATAGACTTGGCCTGCTTGCCAGGTACAATGCCATGAAACTTGACCTTGTTGTGGTCTAGCTGGTCTTTTGTCAAGTTCATGCGCGTCAAGGTGTCAAAGTATAGGATGTTGAGACTGCTGCCTCCGTCCATGAGCACCTTGGCGAGTCTGAATTTGTCGACAATTGGGTCAACAACGAGGTCATATTTGCCAGGATGTGGCACACGATCTGGGTGATCGTCCCTGTCCCATGTGATTGGCGCCTCGGACCAGTTCAGATATTGAGGGACATCTGGCACCGTGGCGTTGAGCTCACGGAGTTCCGCCTTTTCCTCCTTTGCCGAGGGAGTTCCCAAGAAGCAGACCAATTGACCGTGCACTTTAGGGTACTTTTTCTCCTTGTGCGGCTTGGGATCCTCATCTTCTGACATGGAGACGACGCCCTCTTCGTCTTCCTTCTTTTCTTTGTCGGCCTTCTTGCTCTTCTTTGGTCTCCAGCCAACATCAGGATCTTTCTTGAAGTCTTCCATCATGCGACAATCCCCCAGTGTGTGGTTGTCTTTTGCCAGCGAGGCATGGATTGGGCAAGGCAAGGCTTTGGCCTGCTCGTAGGTCATGCGTGGCACTTTGGGCCCAGCATCCTTGTTCTTGCTCTTCCACTTGCGGTTTCCGCCTTTTCCTTCGAAGGCGGCGGCAACCTCGTTGGATGGTCCGTCTTTGTCTTCTTGGGCCGGCTTTCGCTTGTAGCTGGCACGCTTGTTTGGAGCCAAATCCGAGCCGTCAACGTCACGTGCGTCGTCATCTGCAGCGGCATGGCGGGATGCCACCTGAAGCATGACCCCGAGGTCCTTGACTTGCGCACGCACTAGTTTGTGCCGGAGTGTGGAGCCTTTGACCAGTCCCGTGGTGAAGTCGTGGATGGCCTGGTTGTCGTCAACATTCTCACAGCTTGCTTTCATCTGGATCTACCTGGCCAAGAAATCTCTCATTTGTTCGTCTGGCCTTTGCACACAGCGAACCAAATCTGTGTAAGTATTGGGCCGCTTGTATGTGCCTTGGAAGTGTTAGGTGAAAACCCTCTTCATATCCAGCCAGCTGTGTATTGTTTTCTCTGGAAGGTTGTCGATCCAGCTTCTTGTTGTGCCTTCCAAAATTAGGGGGAGAAAACGTGCGACTACTAGTCCGTTGCCGCTGAAAATATTGAATGCCAACGAATAGTCGGATAGCCATGAGTTTGGTTTGTTCGCGCCGTTGTACCTTGGGCAATTCTTTGACACTGATGTCATGTCCCTCGAAATAGGCTCTTTGCGAATAGCTGGACCAAAACACACTGGGCCGATGTACGTTTGCTCTTTCCCTGCCTGGATGTCATTTAGGCGATGTCATGCGTCTTCTGGATCGAGCTGCCTGTTGGATCTGTCAACACGCGGCCCATCCTACGCGGGCCGGCTTCTGCTATGCCGGGTTCTTCTGCACGGTGTCCCTGACTTCCTCCGTCGTCCCTTCTTGGCGGCGGTGGTGGGGATCTTGTGCGATCTCTGCTTCCCTTGGCGGCTGGTCGTTGCCGCGACTGCCGCCATGTCTTCGGGGAGGCTAATCGTTCCCCCGACTTCCTCCTTCATCTCGCCTTGGCGGCGGGGACGGCTTGTTTCCGTGCTTGTCACCAGTCCGAGATGCTTCGTCGTGGTGCTTCCTGGGAGGCGGTGACTTCTTCGGATCCTTGTCCGGAATTTTGCCCTTACCATGGCTGCTGGAGCCTGATGGGTCCTCGGGCTATCCTCCGGCAGCTTTGCACATGTTGGACTTGGATTCTAGTCGTCCCCCTCTTGTGTCCGCCATGTCGGCATGGGATTCAGCCCTTGCCTGCTGTTCCAACGCCTTATGAAGCAAGACTTGGGTGTGGTACAACTTCTCGTTTGTGTTGTAGTCGTCACCGTGGAGGATGTCCAAGGCGGCTGCTGTGTTGAGGATTGGGGTGGCAAAAACTGGGTCGCCGTTCTTGTTCCTGCGTTGTGGCGCAGTGGCCACTCAAAACCTAGTTTCTGTGCGGGAGACTTAAAGTCTGCGGGAGGCTGGTCCCGGTTCTTGTTGCTCCGTTTGTCGGGCACAGGTACTGCCGGCTTGGCGACCGGGGTTTGAGTGAAAAGGTTCCTCTTTGCTAGCACCGCGTTGTCCGCCTTGACCTCCTTCATCATCCGGAGAACTTCGCCTTCTTTCTGCTTGAGGAATTTTGTCTGTTAAGCATGCTGACGCGAAATTTTTCTAGGTCTTCTGGGGTCGTGCCCTCGTTGACCGATGTGTTCAAGATCTGGTGGGCAGCTGGTATGTCGTCCTCATTGAAAGTTCCACGCAGATCGCCGGCTCCACCTCTTTCGAAGTTTTTCTTCCTTGAAGCAGGCGGCGGTTGTAGGTCATTGGCACCTTCTTTTTCGGCAAGTTCTTCTTGCGGATCGTCGTCTTTGGCGGCTTCTATAGCCGCTTCTGCCTCCGCCGCCTTCTCTGTCTCGGTGAGATTTGCCATGAAAGCTTGTTTAAGGGTAGAAGATGAGCTGGCTGCCGCCTCAGAGGGCGGTGGCACAGTTATGTTGAAAGTTGCCTTGACCTTCTCCTCAAACATGCTCACGGATTCTCCATCAGAGTCCAAATCTATGTTGACTGGAACTGTAGATCTGGATCCGGCATCTGACATCGTATCGTCCTGTAGTGCTTGGAGGATCGATTCAGGTTCGTTGCTTTTAGGCGGGGAGTCGGATCCCAAGCCTGCAACTCCGATGAAGTGTAGATCAGAATCTTCCAACTCTTGGGAGAAGGCATATTCAGATCCGTCTTGTGCGTCGATCTCCTGAGAGATGGGATGGTGGGTGGGCGAATAAATACGCTGCATCCCGTACGCCTCAGGCGTGTAGCCGATGAAGATGCTGATGTCGCCAACTGGGACGATGCCGCATCCGACAATGTAGTCGTTTGCCGGCACGAAGGTTTCGTCGCAGTTGATGTAGTGGTTGTCGCCATACCGCATGGCGGGGCCAACGGCGATGGTTTCGCCGATGCCGTCAAGAGTTCCCGCCTGGAACGTGACGCGTCACACCTTAGGCCCCACGGTGGGTGATACATCTTTTGATATTCCATGCATGTTTTATACAATTTACTACATGTTTTATATACGCTTCATATCATTTTATGCATTTTTTGGGACTAACCTATTAACAATATGCCACAGTGTCAGTTCCTGTTTTCTGCTGTCTTTTTGTTTCAGAGAAACTAGTCAGGAAATATTCTCAGAATTGGACGAAATCAACGGGGATGAGTTTTACACCGACACGAAGACGAAGTCCGAAGGGCGAACGAAGAAGCGATCCAGGGGGCCCAGATGCCACCTCGGCGCGGCAGAAGGTGGGGCCGTGCCGGGGGTCGTCTGGCCGCCTCGGGTGGCCCCTCGCGCCGCCCTTTCGCCTATATATTCACGTTCTCCTGAAAACCCTAAACACCCGAGCATTATTCCACGAAACGTTCTGTCGCTACCGCCATCGTCAACCCTAGTTCGGGACGGTTCTGAAGCTCTTCCCGGCACCCTGCCGAAAGAGAAGATCATCGCCGAAGGGCTCTACACCACCATGCCCGTCTCTGGACAGATGCGTGAGTAGTTCATTTTTGGACTACGGGTACATAGCAGTAGCTAGATGATTGTCTCTCCACTTTGTGCTATCATGTTTAGATCTTGTGAGCTACCTAACATGATCAAGATCATCTTATTGTAATGCTACATGTTGTGTTTCCTAGGATCCAATAAATTGTGAAGTTATGATAAAGTTGTTTATCTATTTATCTACTGTTTTATTTATGTTCTTGCATGCTCTCCGATGCTAGTAGATGTTTGGCCAAGTAGATGCTAGTATCTCCAAGAGGGAGTATTTATGCTAGATAGTGGGTTCATGCCTCCAGTAATCTGGGCTCGAGTGACAGAAACGACTAAGGTTGTGGATGTGTTGTTACCACTAGGGAGAAAATAACTTTGCTTTGGTTATATGCGTTGCTTATACGTCTCATGCATTGTTTACATTACACACCATGCTTAATGCAATTATCTGTTGCTTGCAACTTAATACTTGCGAGGGACGGATGTTATGTTGGGAGTGTATTATTAGTCATAGATGCAGCTGGTAAGCGGTCTATGTAAAATGTTGTAATACCAATAAATACTACATTAAACATCTTGTCATAATATGCATTGTCATGTGTTTGCCATTTGTCAATTGCCCAGCTGTAATTTGTTTACCCAACATGCATGCTATCTTTTATGGAGAGACACCACTAGTGAACTGTGGACCCCGGTCCATTCTTTTACACTGATAAAACCACCGTTTCCACCACGCTCTAAAATAACTTGTTCGCTGTTACTTTTTGCATTTATATTTATTCTCCACACCATACGTTTAATCCTTTGTATTCAGCAAGCCAAGGAGATTGACAACCTTCCTGTTTCGTTGGGACAAAGTACTTTAATTGTGTTGTGTGTAGGTCCGCGTCAACAACATTTCAACAGCGCTGTTGTTGACACCGTGTTGAAGCTCTTCCACCTCCTACTGGTTCGATAACCTTGGTAGATTTCAGAGAAAATTGCTGCTGCACTACTTCATACCTTCTCTTGGGGTCTCCTAACGAACGTGTGTTTTCACGTTATCAAGCATATTTTCTGGCGTCGTTGTCGGGGAGTTGGAAGCTACAACAAGGGAGTTACATGCCACCAATCTCATTACTTTGTTTTTGTTTTTCTTGTTTTATTTTTATTTTATCTTGTTTGCACTAAAAATCAAAGACCACAATTTTTTTCCAGCAACTAGTATTTTTCTGTTCTTATTATTATGTCTAGTTCTTTATTTGGTATCTATGGTTAACTTCTTTGAAACTAGTTTATATTGGCAAGGTGGGTTCACGGAGGATCAACAAAAATATTATAAGGAATACCGCTTGTCACTAAAAGGGAAATATTTATGGGAACAAATAGATAGATTGAAAAGTCTAGCTAGAAACTTGTGCTCTACATATGATGAATCCTCGTGCTGTAATGAATCTTTTTGTTGTAGAAGGCATAAACACCTCCCTTTCCAGTGCGATTATGATGATGATGAGACCTTGGCTTCTTATGCCAAAGGAAACTATGACTTTGATAATCTTGAACAAATTGAAGAATTTGTTGTTTTTAAGGGTGCCTATGAAATTACTTCTTTGCTTAAGAATACTTTTGATGCTCCTTATAAATCTGAGAATTTTGCTATACTTGGATATTGCCTTGAATATTACAATGATAATCCTTATATTACTGAATTTCTTGAGAAAACTTATCTCCAAAAGAAAAAATGATGTCTTGCAGGAACCTATGGAAGAAGAAATTGCTGAAACTGACAGCTCATTGGATGAAAAAGAGGAAGAGAGTGATAAACAAAAGGAGGATCTACCTTCTAATGATAGTAACTCTTTAACTCTTACATTATATGATTACCCTCCATGCCTACCTAAGGAGGAAGAATGCTATATTGTTGAATGTTATGATTCTATTGAAATATCCCTTTTGATAAATTTGAAGTAACAAGTTCCTTGACTCAAGAAAAAGAAGAAATAACAGAAAGTAAAAATGTGCTGCCTACTGTTATATATTATAATGCTCTTGATGATGGTCCTATATTGCCTGATGATATTAATTATACTGCTATTGTCAAAAGTGGGTTTGATGACCCACTGTTTTTTAGCTTAATAAAAACTATGTGTTTGTAGATCATGAAAAACATGCTTTATGTGATAGTTATATTGTTGAGTTTGTTCATGATGCTACTTAAAGTTATTATGAGAAAGGAAAATATGGTTGTAAAAGTTTTCAAGTCACTAAAACACCTCTTTTTATGTTGAAAGTTTTGAATTGCATTTGTTTCATCTTCCTATGTTAGTTGCTTTATGGTTCAATAATTTATTTTATTGTGCTCTTAAAAAAATTTATTACAAGATTCCTTTGTATAGGAAGTGGGTTAGACTTAAAAGTGTTTCATATTTGCCTCTTGATGCTCTCTTTGTTTTTCAACTCTTATTTTTATGAGACTATCATTAAAATCTTCTAGCTAGCTAAAAGGCATTAAAGAAAGCGCTTTTGGAAGGCAACCCATTATATATTGTTTTCAGTTTTTATTTGTCAAGGAACTTGTTGCTACTGTAACAATTCCTTTATATCTTTTATTTTCATTCGTTGTGCCAAGAAGAGTCTCCAATAGCAAGAAAGTGTTAAAGTTTGGTTTGCTGTCCAGAAACAGATTACTGAGCTTCACCGTAAAATTCGTGAAAAATTCACAGAATATCTTTTTGATCTGCAATTTTTTGTGCACAAGCCGGAGCTTTATATCTATCTTTTTTAGTTCACCATTTTCTTATTAGAGCAACGTAAGTTCCTCGAAAAAATTCGTTGTTACGGACTGTTCTAGTTTTGACAGATTATGTCTTTGTTTTGCATTCTCTCTTTTACAAGTGTTAAGTGAAATTCTTTAAGGGCGGAAGAGCTTCACGTAAGGCTAGTAAACAGTAGCTGATGTTTAAAATAAATGTTTATAATGTGTCTCTACAGAACCAAGTAAACTAATATTTTGATGCACTAACCCTCTAATGAAGTTTATGTTGAGTTTGATGTGAAGGAAGTTTTCAAGTATTAAGAGAGAAGAGTGATAAAGAAGATTAAGAAGGGAGAAGAGCTTAAGCTTGGGGAGGCTCCCATGGACCTCCCCTGCATATTTCAAGAAGACTCAATCGTCTAAGCTTGGCATCCCCTTCTTCATCGACAAATTATCAGGTCATTTCTAGTGAGACTATATTTTTATTCCTTCACATTTTAAGTGCTGTTCTTGGAGCGTCTGTGTGTTTTTATTTTCAGTTTGTTTATGTTTTGTTCTCTGGTAATAACTAAGTTGGACCCTAGCATTCTTGTTTGGGAGAGAGACACGCTCCGCTTTTTCATGGAATACTCCTGTTCTTCACTTATACTTCTTGAGTATTCTGTTCTAGCACTGCTATGCTTCTAGCTCTTGTTTTTCATGTATATTTTGTTCAAAGCTATTAGTTCATTTGAAGACAGTACTCTCTTACTTCACTTATACATGTTTGGAGAGTTTATTAAATAAGTTGATTGGCGTTTGGTTGGGACAGAAAATGTTATTCATGTGGTAATGGTATGATAAAAACTGCATAGTCTTGTAGATCATTGAACTTTGATAACTTGATTCTATGCAATTGTTTTGAGGTATTAATTAATAGATGTAAATGCTTGCTGGTTACTTAAGTTAAAATCATTAGTGGATTGTTGTCTTTAAGCTTGTGCCGTACTACAAACTCTGCTAAAACTGTTGAAGGTGTAGATGGTCTTGATAGCTTTTCATGTCTAAAAGTAATTCGTAATTAACATAGTTGCGTGCTAAGGTCGAGGGATCTAACGGGGTACTTGTACCGCCGTGAACGGTTCTCCTTGGAGTAAAGTTTAATCATGCTCTTAATGTTGAACCTGCTAGTCGTTTGCAATAAACTTGAGAGTTCTTTTTGACTAACGGCAGACCCGAGCAGAAGGTGGGGCCGCGCCGGGGGGTCGTCTGGCCGCCTCGGGTAGCCCCTCGCGCCTCCCTTTCGCCTATATATTCACGTCCTCCCAAAAATCGTAAACACCCGAGCATTATTCCATGAAAAGTTCCACCGCCTCCGCCGTCGTCAACCCTAGTTCGGGAGGGTTCTGAAGCTCTTCCGGCACCCTGCCGGAGGAGAAGATCATCGCCGGAGGGCTCTACACCACCATGCCCACCTCCGGACAGATGCGTGAGTAGTTCATCCTTGGACTACGGGTACATAGCAGTAGCTAGATGGTTGTCTCTCCACTTTGTGCTATCATGTTTATATCTTGTGAGGTACCAAATGATGACCCACAAGTATAGGGGATCGCAACAGTCTTCGAGGGAAGTAAAACCGAAATTTATTGATTCGACACAAGGGGAGACAAAGAATACTTATAAGCCTTAACAGCAGAGTTGTCAATTCAGCTGCACCTGGAAAAGCACTAGTAACAGGGGTGATGTGAAAGCAGCAGTAATATGAGAGCAATAGTAACAGTAACACAGAAGCAATGGCACCAGAAAATAGTTGCATGCATGGAGTTGACGGTAAAGCAATGATGATTACAGATGGACCGGGGTTCCCAGCTATCTGCACTAGTGGTAACTCTCCAATAACAAGTGTTGGGTGAAAAAATTACAGTTGGGCAATTGACAGAATTATTATAGCATTAAGACAGAACATCCAGTCTATTAATCATGTAGGCATGTTTTCCATATATAGTTATACGTGCTCGCAATGAGAAACTTGCATATCATCTTTTGTCCTACCAGCCCGTTTGCAGCGGGGCCTCAAGGGAAACTACTGGTAATTAAGGTGCTCCTTTTAATAGAGCACCGGAGCAAAGCATTAGCACTTAGTGAAAACATGTGATCCTCATACCAAAACCATCCCCTCCAGTTATCCCAGTTGCTGTCACTCTGGGGCCTCGGGTTCCGGACAAGGACATGTGCAAACAACTTGTAGATACAATCTAAGCAATAATTATAGAGCTTAAATCTAAGATCATGCCACTCGTGCACTAGTGACAAGCATTAAACACAACAAGATTGCAGCAACAATAACTTCACAAACTTTAATAGATAGACTGATCATAATGTAACAATTCATCGGATCCCAACAAACACAACACCGATTACATCAGATGGATCTCAATCATGTAAGGCAGCTCATGAGATCATTGTATTGAAGTACATGGGAGAGAGAGTACCAACTAGCTACAGCTAGAACCCGTAGTCCATGGGGGAACTACTCACAAACCATCATGGAGACGGAGTGGAGGCGGCGTGGTCGATGGAGATGGCTCCGGGGGTCAATCCCCGTCCGGCAGGGTGCCGGAACAGGAACTTCTGACCCCCGAAACTTGGTTTTTGGTGGCGGTGGAGCTATGGAACTCTTCTGGAGAAATCGTCGATTCTTTTAGGGTTTTCACCGCGGAGGCAATATATAGTCCAAAGGGCGTCACGAGGCGGTGCACGAGGCGGCCACACCACCCCACGGCGCGGCCCAGCCCAAACCGCGCGGGGTCATGGTGTGGAGGCTGTGGGCCTCCCCCAGACTTATCCTTCTGGCTCTCGGAGTCTTCTGGCGTTTTAGAATTTCTGTAAATTTATCAGATTTTTCTGAGCACTTTCATTTTTGGACCTTTTCTGTAATGCACAGACATAATAAACAGAAACTGGCTCTGTGGCATCTTGTTAATAGGTTAGTCCAATAAATGTCATAATATGATATAAAATGTATATAAAACATGTGACATTGATATAAAACAAGCATGGAACATCAAAAATTATAGATACGTTTGAGACGTATCAAGCATCCCCAAGCTTAGTTCCTACTCGTCCTCGAGTAGGTAAACGATAAAACAATAATAATTTTTGAAGTGACATGCTACCAACATAATCTTGATCTAATAATGATGTAATGGCAAGTGAGCTGAGATCAAATCATTCAAAGCAAATGTCTATAATTGATACTAAATAAGAGATAATAAAGCAAGATAGTTAAACAAGCTAAAAGTTTTCATGAATGACGGCCTTTAAGACATGAAACCGTACAAGGTTCATTATAGATGTTTTAGTATCCAGTGTAGGAGTTCTATCCTTCAATTCCAAGCATCAAGCAATTTTTCACAACATAGAGAACGGATCCAGTCAAGTAAAAGTAAACATGAACGTCATGAATCAACTGTTTCGAGGTCTACTCAACCGGTGAGCGTAAGCATTTAGTATTGTCACCAGGATGTTATGGCAAAAAGAACGTTAATGGGGGTTTGGAAGGCCAATGGAAGAAAGTCTCACAAAGCTATAAGTGATCATTAGACAAGAGGAAGTCTTATAATCGAAGCTATGTAAGGAGTAGTGATTGCCATGCAACGGATGCACATAGAGCTATATGTGTATGAAAGCTCTCCAATGGAACTAGTGGGGGTGCATCCAACTTGGTTGCTCACGAAGACCTAGAGCACTTTTGAGGAAGCTCATCATTGGAATATACAACCCAAGTTCTATAGTGTAAATTCCCCACATAGTTATACTAGTAAAACATGAAAACTCTCTCACATGGAGTATAGGTGCTAAACATGAGCACAAATGATGACTATGAATACTGTAGGTGCTAAACATGAGCACAACTTTGATAAAGGATAGTAGTGTTTCCCCCTTTTCTTTATTCTTCTTTTTTTTCTTTTTCTTTCTTTCTTTTTCTTTTTCTGTTTCTCTTTTCGATGGCCTCCATGGCTCTTTTCTGGCAGGGGCAACACTCTAATATGATGGCACACTTTTTGGTACAAATAACTCATAATGAACAAAACATGATGTATGAAACTGTATGCCTCTGCCAGTGTAGCAGGATGTGCAATGATCCAGCGTAACATGGGTAAACCACACATCAGCTATATAGAATCATGCAAAGCAATATATAACAATAAAGAATGACAACAAGTCATGTAATGTAAGGTGGAAGTTGCATGGCAATATATCTCGGAACAACTATGGAAATGCTGTGGCAGGTCGGTATGGTGGCTGTTTTGAGGAAGATGTATGGGCTTATGTGTAGGAGAACAAGAGAAAGTCCTCCCACGGGTTTGGATGTACCGGCGAAGTATGAACAACTCTCAATGTGAGAAAAGGGCAATGCACAGCACCGAAGAGGCTAGCAAATTTGGATGGTGGAAGTGCCAAAAACCGTAGCTTAACATTAGTAAAAAAGAACTCACAAGTTTATTGCAAACAACTAGCAGGTTAAACATTAAGAGCATGATTAACATTTACCCCAAGGAGGGCCGTTCACGGCGGCACAAGTACCCCGTTAGATCCCTCGACCTTCACACAACCTAGTTATTACGAATTACCTTTAGACATGGAAAGCTATCAAGTCCAACTACACCTTCAACAATTTTAGTAAAGTTTGTAGTACGGTACAAGCTTAAAGACAACAATCCACTAATGATTTTAACTTAATTAACCATTGATCTTTACCATCTATTACTTAATACCTCAAAACGTTTGCAAGGAATCAGGTTATCAAAGTTCAATGATCTACAAGATTATGCAAAATTTTCATTATACCACTACCACACGCAACATTTTCTGAACCAACTCATCAACCAAGCAACTCTCCAAACAAATATAAGTGAAGCAAGAGAGTACTTTCTACAAAAGAACTAATAGCTCTGAATAAGAGATATATGAAAACCAAGAGCTAGAAGCTAAACAGTGCGAAAGTGAATACTCAATAGATATAAGTGAAGAACAAGAGTATTCTATGAAAAAGCCGAGCGTGTCTGTCTCCCAAACAAGATAGATAGGATACAAAATTAATATGATCAGAGAATAAAAATAACACACTAGAAATAAAAGCACACAGACGCTCCAAGAACAACACATATGATGTGAAAGAATTAAAATATAGTTTCACTAGAGATGACCTGATAAGTTGCTGATGAAGAAGGGGATGCCTTGGGCATCCCCAAGCTTAGACGATTGACTCTTCTTGAAATATGCTGGGGTGATTCATGGGAGCATCCCCAAGCTTAAGCTCTTCACTCTTATTGATCACATTATATCATCCTTCTCTCTTGACCCTTGAAAACTTCCGCCACACCAAACTCAGAATAATTCTCATTAGAGGGTTAGTTCACAATCAAAAACTCACATGTTCTATAAGGACACAAACATGACAATTACTTTTTAAACATTAGCTACTGCTACTGATGTTATGTGAAGCTCTTCCACCTCAAAAAGAATTCCACTCAACACTAGTAAAAGAGAGAATGCAAAATAAAAGGCAGAATCTGTCTAAAACAGAACAGTCCGTAAAGACAAATTTTTTCGAGACACTTAAATTGCTCAAATCGAAAAACTCAAAACTAATGAAAGATGCGTACATATCTGAGGATCACGCACACAATTTTTCAGATTTAAATAATTTTTCTGTGATTTTACAGAAGCAAAGGGTGAACAGCAAAAATCTGTTCCTGCGTAGAAATCCAAATCTAGCATCATCTTCCTATTAGAGGCAATAATTGGCACAACAATGCAAGAAAATAAAGATACAAAGGCAATGTTACAGAAGTAAACAGCACCTTGACTCAAAAAAAAGAAAAATTGCAGAAATAAAACAATGGGTTGTCTCCCATAAGCGCTTTTCTTTAATGCCTTTTAGCTAGGCTTGATAGTTTTAATGATGCTCACAAGAGAATAAAAAAATGAAGCAAAAGGAGCATCAAGAAGCAAATTCGAAACACATTTAAGTCTAACCCACTTCCTATGCATATAAATCTTGTACCTAAATAAATTCATAAAGAACAAAGTGACAAGCATAGGAAGATAAAACAAGAGTAACTTCAAAACTTTCAGCATATAGAGAGGTGTTTTAGTACCATGAAAATTTCTACAACCATATTTTTCTCTCTCATAATAATTTTCAGTAGCATCGTGAACAAACTCAACAATATAATTATCGCATAAAGCATGCTTTTCATGATCTACAAGCACATAATTTTTATCAAGCTAAAAAATAATGGGATTAAAACTTTCAAACCCACTTTTAACCATTTTATAACAAGATGATTGATCATTCTCAAGAGGTATGGGACTCCACCTAGATAAAGTCAAGACCTCTCCAATCTCATTTTTATTAGTAGAATACATAATATTATCAAGCAATATAGGACCATCATCTAGAGCTTTATCATAAGCATTTTCTAAACAAACTTTCTCATTACCATGCATTTCAAAATTACGCACAAATAAAGGATTATCATAAGATTTATCAAAATAGCATGGATTATCATAAGTAACAGTAGCATAATCATTTCCACAAGTTTCATTCATAGGGAATACTTCAAGAGAATCCACAGGAACATAGCATTCATTCTCCTTTGGTAAGCATGGAGGGCAATCAAATAGTGTAAGAGATGAAGAGTTACTCTCATTAGAAGGTAGGCATGGGTAGCTAATCCATTTTTCCTTCTTTTGTTCATCACTCTCCTCCTCTTTTTCATCCAATGAGCTTTCAGCTTCAGCAGTAGTTTCTTCCTCTGCAGGTTCCTGCAAGACAATGGTCTCTTCTTTTTAAGGATGTCTTTTCTCAAGAAATTCAGTAATATAAGGATTATCATTATAATACTCAAGGCAATATCCAAGCATAGCAAAAGTATCAGATCTATAAGGAGCTTCAATATCTCGATTTTTAAGCAAAGCTGCAATTTCATAAGCTCCCATAAATACAAAAAAATCTTCAATTTGCTCAAGTTTATCAAAGTCATAATATCCTCTAGCATAAGAAGCCAAAGTTTCATTATCATTATAATCACTTTGAAAAGGGAGGTGTTTATGCTTCCTACAACAACGAGATTCATTAAAGCACCAAGATTCATCATATGTAGAACACAAGTCTGTAGCAAAATTATGCAGTTTAATTACTTGTAGTGATAGATGCTTCCCTTTTTCAGACCAGAGGTGTTCATTTAATTTATTTTCTCTATCCTTAGTGACCATCCTGACAAATAAGATCTAGTTTTCCAGAAAATAGGCATGGCAACAGTTTTTTTAGATTTTCGGTTTTTAAGTTTTTATGGATTTTCGGGTATATAAGAAAAATAAAAATAAACAAAAATAAACTAAACAAAACACAACTAAACAAAAATAAACTAAGAACAATAAAACTAGACAAAACAATATAAAATAAAAACAGGTAGAGAGGTAAAGTGTACTCCCCAGGTGAACTTATGAGTAGTGCTATGCTCCCCGGCAACGGCGCCAGAAAATAGTTGATGCTATTTTTGTTAGCGTCTTGACGGGAGCTTATTTGAGGATGAAGATTTGTAGTCCCCAGCAACGGCGCCAGAAAATAGTCTTGATGACCCACAAGTATAGGGGATCGCAACAGTCTTCGAGGGAAGTAAAACCGAAATTTATTGATTCGACACAAGGGGAGACAAAGAATACTTATAAGCCTTAACAGCGGAGTTGTCAATTCAGCTGCACCTGGAAAAGCACTAGTAACAGGGGTGATGTGAAAGCAGCAGTAATATGAGAGCAATAGTAACAGTAACACAGAAGCAATGGCACCAGAAAATAGTTGCATGCATGGAGTTGACGGTAAAGCAATGATGATTACAGATGGACCGGGGTTCCCAGCCATCTACACTAGTGGTAACTCTCCAATAACAAGTGTTGGGTGAACAAATTACAGTTGGGCAATTGACAGAATTATTATAGCATTAAGACAGAATGTCCAGTCTATTAATCATGTAGGCATGTTTTCCATATATAGTCATACGTGCTCGCAATGAGAAACCTGCATAACATCTTTTGTCCTACCAGCCCGTTTGCAGCGGGGCCTCAAGGGAAACTACTGGTAATTAAGGTGCTCCTTTTAATAGAGCACCGGAGCAAAGCATTAGCACTTAGTGAAAACATGTGATCCTCATATCAAAACCATCCCCTCTAGTTATCCCAGTTGCTGTCACTCTGGGGCCTCGGGTTCCGGACAAGGACATGTGCAAACAACTTGTAGATACAATCTAAGCAATAATTATAGAACTTAAATCTAAGATCATGCCACTCGTGCACCAGTGACAAGCATTAAACACAACAAGATTGCAACAACAATAACTTCACAAACTTTAATAGATAGACTGATCATAATGTAACAATTCATCGGATCCCAACAAACACAACACCGATTACATCAGATGGATCTCAATCATGTAAGGCAGCTCATGAGATCATTGTATTGAAGTACATGGGAGAGAGAGTACCAACTAGCTACAGGTAGAACCCGTAGTCCATGGGGGAACTACTCACAAACCATCATGGAGTCGAAGTGGGGGCGGCGTGGTCGATGGAGATGGCTCCGGGGGTCAATCCCCGTCCGGCAGGGTGCCGGAACAGGAACTTCTGACCCCCGAAACTTGGTTTTTGGTGGCGGCGGAGCTACGGAACTCTTCTGGAGAAATCATCGATTCTTTTAGGGTTTTCACCGCGGAGGCAATATATAGTCCAAAGGGCGTCGCGAGCGGTGGACGAGGCGGCCACACCACCCCACGGCGCGGCCCAGCCCAAACCGCACGGGGCATGGTGTGGAGGCTGTGGGCCTCCCCCCGACTTGTCCTTCTGGCTCCTGGAGTCTTCTGGCGTTTTAGAATTTCTGTAATTTTTTCAGATTTTTCTGAGCACTTTCATTTTTGGACCTTTTCTGCAATGCACAGACATAATAAACAGAAACTGGCTCTGTGGCATCTTGTTAATAGGTTAGTCCAATAAATGTCATAATAGATGTTTGGCCAAGTAGATGCTAGTATCTCCAAGAGGGAGTATTTATGCTAGATAGTGGGTTCATGCCTCCAGTAATCCGGGATCGAGCGACAGAAACGACTAAGGTTGTGGATGTGTTGTTGCCACTAGGGAGAAAATAACTTTGCTTTGCTTATATGCGTTGCTTATATATCTCATGCATTATTTACATTACACACCATGCTTAATGCAATTATCTGTTGCTTGCAACTTAATACTCGCGAGAGACATGTATGTTATGTTGGGAGTGGATTATTAGTCATAGATGCAGCTGCTAAGCGGTCTATGTAAAATGTTGTAATGCCCAATAAATACTACATTAAATATCTTGTCATAATATGCATTTTCATGCGTTTGCCATTTGTCAATTGCCCAGCTGTAATTTGTTTACCCAACATGCATGCTATCTTTTATGGAGAGACACCACTAGTGAACTGTGGACCCCGATCCATTCTTTTACACTGATAAAACCACCGTTTCCACCACGCTCTACAATCACTTATTCGCTGTTCCTTTTTGCATTTATATTTATTCTCCACACCATACGTTTAATCCTTTGTATTCAGCAAGCTAGGGAGATTGACAACCTTCCTGTTTCGTTGGGACAAAGTACTTTGTTTGTGTTGTGTGTAGGTCCGCGTCAACAACATTTCAATGGCACTGTTGTTGACACCGTGCTGAATCTCTTCCACCTCCTACTGGTTCGATAACCTTGGTAGATTTCAAGGGAAAATTGCTGCTGCACTGCTTCATACCTTCCTCTTGGGGTCTCCCAACGAACGTGTGTTTTCACGTCATCAGTGGGCGCCAATTGTCATCGTATCGGCATAGTTGATAGGAAACGGGGGTCCTCTAGCCAATGGTAGAACCGAGGGGTAGAAGGGAGCGTCGTCGAGGTCGGGATTGAACAAGGCAGTTTACCCAGTTTCGGATCTCACGTTGGAGGTGAGACCCTACGTGGTGCTATAAATCACTATATGGCAATAGCCTGGATCAGGTTGCAATGAGCGTATTGTGGTGTGCCCTAAAGACTTCCCTGGTCCGGCTTATATAGGCGGCCGGACCTAGGGTCACAAGGAAACTACGTGTCCGACAAGTATACAGAGTCCTAAACCTATCCGGCAAGTCTGCCGCCTTCCATCTTGGACCTCGTGGCTTAGTGGGCTTCAGTCTTAGGCCTCCTCCTTGCCGGCATCCGCCTACCTTGTACGTCGGCTATCTGGGCCGCCCAGCAGGCAAAGCCTTTACCACCACTGTGGGCCACCCTGGACTAGCCGGTTTGATCCATGTTGGTGATACCCCTAGTTGGTATTCCCCCAACACAATGACAATGGCTTTTCCTTTAGCAAGTTACTTTGAAGATCCGTAAGGTTGCAAATTAGCGATGGATCCGTGTCGAGGTCGGGGGAAGAGGTGTTTTGTCCACTCTCCCTTGGATGACGCTAAGGTAGTGTCGGAGGCGAGTGGCAGACGTTGGTATCTTGCTCATTGGTTTTTTCATTCTAGATTGTAATTTCTTTCTTTGTTGGGTGTCCTTTTCACAAAAGTTAGGGCTCTCTTATCTTTTCAGCTCTGTCGGGTCAGTATTTACGTGACTTGTTACTTATCTTTTCAGCTCTGCCGGGTCAGTATTTACATGAACTGTTACATGATCTTTTTCTATAAGGGAGACACAAACCATAATAATATTACGGGCTGCTTGTTTTTCGAGTTCTACCATAGTCACTATTGCATCATTCTGAAAAAGCTAAATATTGCACACTTGAAATTTTGCACACATCGAAACAGATGGTTTGGTTTTATCTAATTAGGTGGACGTTTGCTTCCATACTTCAAGAAATATTCTTTTCTAGTTATTTTTTTACTGAAAGCAAGGTCCCATGTGTCACAGAGTCTATAGATGAGGCAATATTGTAGTTTGGCTTAAATTTTAGGAAGCTCCACGGTACAGTATAGTAAACTTAGCTCTGATTCAACATGTCATCCAAGATTCATGTTTTTTTTGAATTAAAGGGCTTCATGCCCCCCGATTTCATTAAAAATGAAACCAAAGTTCAAGAATTTGTTACAGACTCCCAACAAACCACACAACATTACCACTACACCACAGAACAACAAACCTACCAGAAACACTACCACAAACCTTTTTTGTAACTCCAAACTTAACAAATCAGACTCCATCTATGGAAGATAACACAACCAAAACAACCACAGGAAAAGGAAACTAAAAAGCTATTACAGCCCAAACTCCTTTCATTTACGCTCCTCCAAGCATTTTTTCTTTTCTTTAACCTTCAGCCAACTCCAATGCGTTTTGTCATCGGCCCCCAGCCAGCTCCCCTGCTGAAGACCTCACTTGCCACCTCTGCCAGCCGTCATGCCGCGCAGCGTAGGCCCTGCCGTGCGTTTGGTTTCTGTAAAAGTGCCCAATAATCAATCCAATTAGCTATACTATACATTATGGCAGTAGGATCACGTGGGTAAACATGATCAAAGACATCAGCATTTCTGGCATTCCAAATTGCCCAAATGACACTTGAAACCCCCACCGAAACAACATTTCTATCTCTTACAGTAAACTCCATCACCCACTCACTTAACTCTTGGAAGTGCACAGGAATGTCCATTATCCCTGTGGCGCATTTAGCTACCCCCAGACATACCTTGCCAAGGGACATCCAAAAAACAAATGATCTAAAGTGTCTACATCATCACAGAAGCAACATTTTTTATCTTTCCCTTTCCAGCCTCTCCTAATGAGTACATCTTTAGTTAAAATGCTATTATTGAAAGCTAGCCAAAGAAAAACTTTAATTTTTAAGGGAATCTTGAATGTCCATATATTCCTATGTTTCCATTTAACTGCACCTATTTTCAAAGCTAGGTACATGGATTTAACCGAAAAACAACCAGATTTAGTGAGAATCCATTTACATCTATCTTCTTCTTCTAGTCTAGTATCCATACAAAGATCCAAGAGTTCCCTCCATAACATAGCAGTTTCACCAAACAAACTACGTCTAAACTTGATAATTGACCAGTTAGAAGAAAAAACTTCAGAAACCAAAACAATACTACTAAACGTCAAAGCATACAATCTTTTAAAACGCTCACATAAAGGCTTATCTCCTATCCACAAATCGACCCAAAATCTAGTTCTTTTACCATTCCCTGTTACTTTCCTACAAAATCTGGAAAAAACATCCTTAACACCCATTAAACCTTGCCAAAAGTGGGACTGTTCCGGCTTCCTAACACATGCTGAAAGAGTTTTCTTAACATACTTTTTCCTAACTATAATTTGCCACAAGCCTTCCTCATTCTCTAAACGCCATAACCACTTACTTAGAAGACAAGTATTCACGATTTTCAAGTCTACAACACCCAGACCTCCTAGCTGTACCGGTTGACAGATTTTATCCCAACTTACTAAATGGTATTTCTTTGTTTCCTCATCCTTATCCGAGAACAGCTGTTTTCTGAAAAAAATCAAACTTCTTACGCGAACCCTTAGGCATTTCATACATGGACATCATATAAAAAGGCACATTACTTAAACAACCTTTCAGTAAAATTAGTCTACCACCATACGAATTTTGCCTAAACCCAAACTTGCAACTTCTTCTCTACTTTTCCTTCTGCCTCACTCCAATCACTATTATTCAGCCTAACATAATTCATATGTACACCTAAGTACTTAAATGGAATTTTCCCAACAGCACAAATAAAAATAGAAGAATATTCCTCTACTCTATCCTTAGCACTACCAAAGCAGTATAATTCACTTTTATGAAAATTAATCTTTAAGCCCGACAACTGTTCAAAAATGCACAAGATACTTTTCAAATTTCTAGCACTATCCAAGTCATCCCTAAACATGAAAATGGTATCATCGGCGTACTGAAGCATACTAACACCCTCCTCTACCAAATCATCCACTAAAACCTCAATCAAACCATTATCTACTGCCATATGAATAAGAAAGTTCAAGACATCTATAGCAATATTAAAAAGGATGGGGGATAGGGGGCCCCCTGCCTTAACCCTTTCCTTGATTAAAAAAAATGACCCATACAGTCATTAGCTAAAACCGCTACTTTACCATGCATAACAGAACTCATAACCAGCTCTATAAACTTGCTAGGAAACTACTTCTGCATCATAACTTCTCTAAGAAACTTCCAATTTATTTTATCATAGGCCTTTTCAAAGTGTACCTTAAAAAGTACCGCAACTATTTTTTTCTTATGGACCTTATGCATGACTTCATGAAGCACCACTACCCCATCTAGAATAAAGCGACCTTTAATAAAAGCAGACTGAACTGGAGATACTACCTTATCAGCAATTAAATTAGCCCTATTATTAATGACCTTAGTAAAAAATCTTAAACAGAACATTCAATAAACATATCGGTCTATACTGTTGAATAGATTTAGCTTCAGCACACTTCGGTAGTAATGTTAAAATACCATAAATAAACCTAGATGTATCTAGCTCACCTTTATACCAATCCTGAAATAACATAAATAGATCTCTACTCAATAAAGGCCAGAAATACTGGTAAAATTCTATGGGTAAACCGTTGATGACCCACAAGTATAGGGGATCGCAACAGTCTTCGAGGGAAGTAAAACCCAAATTTATTGATTCGACACAAGGGAAGCCAAAGAATATTTATAAGCCTTGACAGATGAATTGTCAGTTCAGCTGCACCTGGAAATAGACTTGCTCGACACAGATATCAGTAGCAACAGTTTTATGACAGTAGCAGTAGTGAAATAATAGCAGTAGTAAAATAAAAGCAGCAGTAATAATTAAAATAGACAGCAGGATTAAAATACTGTAGGCATAGGGATGGATGAACGGGCGTTGCATGGATAAGATAGTTCATGAAATAGTCATGCGTAGGGCATTTGCAGATAGATAATAATAAAGCATCCAAGTAATAATCAATCATAGGCATGTGTTCCGTATTTAGTCGTACGTGCTCGCAATGAGAAACTTGCACAACATCTATTGTCCCACCAGCCCGTTTGCAGCGGGGCCTCAAGGGAAACTACTGGTAATTAAGGTACTCCTTTTAATAAAGCACCGGAGCAAAGCATTAACACTCCGTGAACACATGTGATCCTCACATCACAACCATCCCCTCCAGTTATCCCGACTGCTGTCACTTTGGGGCCTCGGGTTCTGGACAATTATATGTGCATACAACTTGCAGATATGATTGATGCATGTAAAATGCATACATGAACTTTGCACTTTAATTTCTTATATTCCAATCATATTTGCATCATATAAGGGTTATATCAATGTTTTATAATGATTTTTGGGAATATTCATTTATTTCCTATTTTTATGGAATTAACCCTGCACAGGCAGAAAACCCCGTTTTCTTATTTTAATGTTTCAGGGACCCAAACGTCAACGAAATCACCTGGAAATTTACGGGCGTCAATATTTGGAAGGAAGAAGACCTGTGGGCGAAGGAAGCGAGCAAACGGAGGCTCGAGGGCCAAACGAGGGGGCCCACGCGGCCTGGTACTGTAGCCGCGTGGGACCCACCCATTTGGGCCCGTGGCTCCGTTGCCTTCGATCTTTTCTCCACCGACATCGTCTTGACCTAAAAACGCCTATAAAAAAGGTCCCCCGACGTTCTCTGGAAGGAGTGCCGCACAAACACAGAAACACCGAAACGGAGATCAGGAGCTGCAGATTGGAGGGGGAAAACTCCGGCGGGGCGCTGCCGGCGTGGTCTCCATCTTCTCCATCGACTTCTCCACCGTCTCCATGATGAAGAGGGAGTAGTCCACCTCTGGACTATGGGTTTGTGGAAGTAACTTATGTATCTCTCCTCTCTTGAGCTTCACTAATTAGCACCGTATGAGCTGCTGAACATGATTACGGTCACCGTTGTAATACCTTTGTGGTGGATCTTTATGAGTTAATATATGTTTGAGATTGCAATGTTTGTTTCAGTTATGAGTATAGATGCATATTATGTACCCCGTTCTTGTCTACTTGTTTTGATCAAGCATGTTTATGAGAGCGTGTGTGGGGGAACGTGTGCATTAGTTGGAGTAACGGGGGGTGGCTAGTGCAGTGAACGTGAGAGAAAGTTCTGCGATCCACTTTGGTATCTTTACCTTACTTTGTTGCCTCACTAGGGATAAACTAAAATACCATGCTACCGGGATGTGGGCGTGACCATTGCCACTACTCCATGACTAGATCTAGCATGTTCTTATTTTCACTTCATGTCATGATACTTAATGCTATACTCTGAGTTGTCTTAATTACTGAGGTGTTATGATTTAGTTCGCATCCTGGTGGAGTATAAGAGAGGTTAATAACCAAAAGATCTCTATGTTAGGACGTGATGCCCATATATCTAAGTAACTTGTTATCAAACCCTGTGTTACAATCTCATATGTTAACTGTGTGTGTTCCATTGTCTACCACTTTATAAAGAGAGAGTGCATTTGTGAAACCATGAACCCAGTCCATTTTTAATCATAAGAAACACCTTTCCAACACCATATACCACTTTTCTATTTTCAGCCATCATTAAATCCGAAAATACAAAAATACTTTTCATCTTGCATACATCATTCAAAAACCCAAAAATATCATTTATCATTGCATCCACCATCATTGCATATTTATTTCTTGTTTGCATTGCATAACTATCCTGATATCATTCTTACACCTTGTGCTTGACAACCACAGGTGAGGTTGAGCACCAAAACATCTAACCTTGTTTTGTAGGTAACCAAAAGAAGGATAAGAAGACAAATCTACCACTTCAGATTCCCCGAGAGTTCGATATTAAACCCTCGAGTCACCCCTCGTGGGGAAAACTGTCTTCCACTTACTATACACTCTGCACTTGGAGGTATCAAAGCCTTGCTCTTCGGGATCATCAATGATCTAAATCAATAATTATCCTCATGATACAATAACATGTTCAGATCTGAAATCATGGCACTCGGGCCCTAAGTGTCAAGCATTAAGCATAACAAGTTGCAACAATGACATAAAGTACTAACAATGGATAATAGGCACCATGCCCTACCAATCCCTACCATCCCCTTCGGCCTACAGCGGGGATTACTCACACATGGATGGGGGAATCATGGATGGTTGATGGAGAGGCGTCGGTGATGATGATGGCGATGATCTCCTCCAATTCCCCGTCCCGGCAGGGTGCCAGAACAGAGTTTCTGGTCCCCGAAATAGGGTTTTTGGTGGCGGCGGAGCTCTGGAGTGTTTCGGGGAAAAGCGTCGATCCTCCTCGGGTTTTTAGGTCAAGGGGATTAAGTAGTCGAAAGGGGGTCACGAGGTGGTGTCCGAGGCGGCCACACCACCCCCCGGTGCGGCCCACCTCTGGCCGCGCGGGCCCATGGTGTGGGGCCCCTGTGGCCCGCCTCCGTCTCGTCTTCTGGCTCCGTGTGTCTTCTGGAAAAATAGGAACTCTAGGATATTTTTCGGGAATTTTCCCGAAACTTGACTTTCTGCACAAAAACAAGACACCAGGGCAATTCTGGTGAAAACAGCGTTAGTCCGTGTTAGTTGCACTCAAAACAAACACATTAGAGGTAAAACAATAGCAAAAGTGTTCGGGAAAGTAGATACGTTTTAGACGTATCAACTCCCCCCAAGCTTAGCTTATTGCTTGTCCTCAAGCAATTCAGTTAACAACTGAGCGCGATAAAAGAAACTTTTACGAACACATTTGCTTCATATGATGTATACATTCTCACTATATGATCAAGTACTTAGGCATAATAAGAAAAATGCATATAATGCCACCTAGTAGTTATGTGAACTATGAAATGATACCAACACACTAAGAATAAATAACATGAAATAAATCTATCTGCAGGATTGCAAAGTTCATAATAAGATATAATAAAGTGGTATCTCGCTTGCCTTTATTTGTAGAGCAAAACATAAATGCCAAGGCACCTCTGAAGTTCAAGTGAAGACTAGAAGTAAAGATATCAAAGATAAAAGTATCAAAGTTATACCACAGTTAACCGCATTCTGGGACAAGCACATTACACTAAGAATGACAGTTATGCTCTCGACAAGGTGCTCAAAGAAAGGATGGTGACTCAACATAAAAATAAAAGATTAGCCCTTCGCAGAGGGAAGCAGGGATTAACATGTGCTAGAGCTTTTTATTTATAAAACATAAGTAAAAATATGTTTTGGGAGGTGGTTGTTCCTGTCAACGAATGGCAATAGAGTTTTTGTTATCTTCCATACTAAACAAGTTGAGAGCAGTTCCGAGTTATTGATATTATGCATTTATAGCATGCTCTTTTATATAGTATGACACTCCTCCCAACCTTTGCTTTTCACAAACCATGGCTAACCGAATCCTCGGGTGCCTGCCAACAATCACATACCATGGAGGAGTACCTATTTTTTTAATTTTAAATTTTGGATGTTATAATGGTCTAACCAGCTCTTTGCAAAATTAGTGACGAGCAGATGAAGCATGCAAGTCGGTGAACTTAATTTAGTATGGAAGATAACAAACCCAACTACTACTTCCTCATGAGCTAAAAACAGTGTCACAAAATGAGAAGTATTTTGAAGGTTTTAAAGGTAGCACATGAAAATTTACTTGGAATGGTTCGAAATACCATGTATAGGAGTTTTTGGTGGACTCTTTGGGATAACTTGGTTTTTAAGGATTTGGAAGCACGAGCAGCATTCCCGCTCAGTACAAGTGAAGGCTAGCAATAGACTGGGAAGCGACAATCAAGAGAGCAATAACCGTCATAATCATACTTGCGACAGAATAAAATTAACAGAGGCATAAAAGTGATACTAGAACTCTGAGGCAAAGTAAATCATCAAGGCTTAATTGACTTTTTGTTTTTCAGTCATGAGCATGCGTGAGCATGTGCCAAGTCAATTCAAATGAATCATTCAGAGGAGGATACCACCATGTCATACCCTTTTATGAATAGAACAATGCAAGCAAATATCTATATGACATGTTATCTACTATTAGTAAATTGGAACTGATCATAGGAAAACATGAACTACTAAGCATCCATTAAATAACATAGTCCTCACACAAACCAGCTAAGCATGTCCATATAAGTGAGTATATGTACAAAAATGAAAACAAATAGAGTTCATACCAGCCTATCACCACAACTCGAGTTGCCATAAATCGTCATTATTGCTTTTCACTTGTGTGTGAATGATATGAAATGATAACCAAGCTCCAACGGAGTCGCGGAAGACTGTTGAACTCTGCAACAACTATACAAAACCGAAGAAGAAGAACAAATATTTTGGGTTTTCGATTTAAAACAAGCAAAGAAAGGAGCAAACAAATAAAGCAAAATCTTTTTGGATTTTTGAATACTAAACCGAAACTAAAAAGATAAAGCAAACCAACACTAAAAGGCAAACAAGAGAAATAACAGAAATATTTTTGGTCTTTTTGGGTTTTGGATAATAAAATCAAAACAATAAACAACAATGAAAAAGAAAGAAAATGAAACATGGATATACAAAGTACCGACCGAATATGATATAAAAGTGAGTGAGATGTCGGTATACCTCCCCCCAAGCTTAGGTTTTTGGCCTAAGTGGAGATCAATCATCGGCGTGGGTGTGCGCTCCACCCTGGTGAATCATACCTAGCATGATCGTAATCAGGCTCCCGTGAAGAAGAAGGGGCAGAAGTCCCATAATCAAAGTGCTGGTACGGAAAGCCCGCAGTGTCGGAAGGTTGAGTGAAATCCCCATCGGGCTCCTCTCCATCATCCTCTGGGTGAAGGCCGTGCTCCTCTAAGTATGCCTCAAGATCATCCTCAGAGAGTGACCACCTTTCCCTGTGTTTCACTCTCATCTGCTAAACTTCTCCCTTGGCAGATTTCCTTATACAGGTCCATCAGAGGCTTAGGTTGCCCTCTAATCTTCTTGCGCGATCCCCAATGTGGTACCTTAACAGCTGCACAAAAATCATAAAATGGCAAATCTACAGCTTTATTGTAGATGTTATAGTGAACCATGGGGTTAGGTAAAGACCAACTGAATCTAAAGTTTTGCACTACTGACATAGTCAGTTTTGCATATTGATATGGTTCATCAACAACAAAATCTTCCAACCCCGCATTAGAGATTAGAGTATTGAAATCTTGCAAAATTCCTGCAGCAGTCATGAAGTTAGAGCATGGATAGATTGAGGGGAACACGGCATCTTCGCGGTGGACCCCCATGACTTCATGCACCTCCAATTCGTTGTAATCAAGTTGATGTTCATTCATCCTTCTTTTCTGAAATTTTTAACAAAACCTCATAAACATGATTTTGGAGCAACTAAATCAAAGAAACTACTATAGAGACTTGCAAGAGGGCTACACATGCATCAAGACTAATTAATCTAAGCATAGAACAAGCATACAAACACATCTAACATGTCACCTACAGTACCAAAATACTCAAGAAATATACTATTAGGATCATTAACATGCTCATTTTCTTTAATTGGTTCAGGAGATTCTTCAACATGTTTATGTTTCTTCTTCTTCTTTTTCCTAGAAGGAGTACTAGTTTCATTAGCTAGTTGAGAATCTTGCTCAATTCTTTTAGGATGTCCTACAGGATACAAAGGATCCTGAGTAGAAGCACCACCTCTAGTTCCTACTCCATAAACATGTTTTTCATTATCTCTAGAAGCATTCACCAGCAAATATTTTTGTACCTTAGTAAGTTGATCTATTTGAGTTTGAACCATATGGAAATGTTTAATAAGCATTTTAACATCATTAGAAGTTCTTCCATAATATCATGCAAATTACTAATAGCTCGAGAATTTTCTATCAGATGATTCTGCACTCTCATATTAAAATTATCCTGCTTAACAATATAATTATCAAATTCATCTAAGCATTGATCAGGAGGTTTAGAATAAGGAATATCTCTATCATCAAAACGTTGGAGAGAGTGTATCTCAACTTTGGATGGGTGAGGAATTGGCTTACATAATTCTTCTATTGGTGGTAGATTCTTAACATCTTCAGATTTAATACCCTTCTCTTTAAGAGATTTCTTGGCCTCTCTCATTCCTTCATCATTTAGTTCATACATTCCTCTCTTCCTTGGTGTGGGTATTGGGGCCGGCTCAGGTATAGTCAAGTCATCATGATTTTGACTTATTTTAGCCATTAATTCCTCAGCTTCATCTGGAGTTCTTTTCCTGAAAACACAGCCAGCACAACTATCTAGGTATGTCCTAGATTCAACAGTTAGTCCATTATAGAATATATCAAGAAGTTCATTTTTGGTTAGCTGATGTCCAGGCCGAGCTCTAATTAAAGAACAAAACCTTGCCCAAGATTCAGGCATTTTCTCTCCTTCAGTTTGTTTAAAGTTAAAGATTCTCTGCAAGGCAGCATGTTGAGCACTAGCAGGAAAATATTTCTGAAAGAAGACATTAACCAAACCAAGGACTATCAATAGATCCAGGAGACAGATTATTAAACCAAGTTTTAGCCTCATCTTTTAATGAGAAAGGGAAAATTTTAGTGACAAAGTAACTGCGTTTCTTAATATCATCAGAAAACAAACTACTCAAATTAGAAATCTCATTCATGTGTTGCACAACACTTTCATTTTCAGTACTTCGAAAAGGTTCTTTCTCAACAATAGATATATGTGACAAATCCAAAGAGAAATCGTAATCCTTATCCTTAATATTTATGGGAGATGTAGCAAACTTAGCATCAGGAGACAGTTTGTAATTAACAGCACGTCTTGCAGGAAGACTTTTAATAGCACTAGCATCTTTAGAAGCATTGCATTCTTCAATAAATTCATCATTAAGTTCAACATAAGTTTCTTCAAGATCATCACTAGTATGTTCTCTTAATTCAGGAGAACTAACAGGTGTAGTGGGACTTTCATTAGGTGTTTCAGCATTTTCACTTTGTTTAGACTTAGCAATTGTAGCATCTAGAAAAGGACCTAATGAACCACTCTCATCAAGCACAGTAGAAGCATCATCAAAACTTTCAGAAATATTTTTAGATTCAGCAGAAGTAGCAGCACGTGAAGCATGTGTATGTGGTGGTGTGACAAGTTGACTTATAACAGACGGCGAATCAAGAGCAGCAGAAGTGTTCAGAGTTGTACCTCTCCTTGTAGTGGATGGCAATATGTGAACCTTCTCATCATGAGGTTTACCCATGATGAGTGAATTGCAGCGAACAGTAGGACTTTCAGGTGAGCTTATAAATAGAGCTATGCTCCCCGGCAACGGCGCCAGAAAATAGTCTTGATGACCCACAAGTATAGGGGATCGCAACAATCTTCGAGGGAAGTAAAACCCAAATTTATTGATTCGACACAAGGGGTGCCAAAGAATATTTATAAGCCTTGACAGATGAATTGTCAGTTCAGCCGCACCTGGAAATAGACTTGCTCAACACAGATTATCAGTAGCAACAGTTTTATGACAGTAGCAGTAGTGAAATAATAGCAGCAGTAAAATAAAAGCAGCAGTAATAATTAAAGTAGACATCTGGATTAAAATACTGTAGGCATAGGGATGGATGAACGGGCGTTGCATGGATAAGATAGTTCATGAAATAGTCATGCGTAGGGCATTTGCAGATAGATAATAATAAAGCATCCAAGTAATAATCAATCATAGACATGTGTTCCGTATTTAGTCGTACGTGCTCGCAATGAGAAACTTGCACAACATCTATTGTCCTACCAGCCCGTTTGCAGCGGGGCCTCAAGGGAAACTACTGGTAATTAAGGTACTCCTTTTAATAAAGCACCGGAGCAAAGCATTAACACTCCGTGAACACATGTGATCCTCACATCACAGCCATCCCCTCCGGTTATCCCAATTGATGTCACTTTGGGGCCTCGGGTTCTGGACAATTATATGTGCATACAACTTGCAGATATGATCTAAAGCAATAATTATCCTCATGATACAATAACATGTTCAGATCTGAAATCATGGCACTCGGGCCCTAAGTGTCAAGCATTAAGCATAACAAGTTGCAACAATGACATAAAGTACTAACAATGGATACTAGGCACCATGCCCTAACAATCTGATGTCTATTACATGAATGATCTCATCCAATCCCTACCATCCCCTTCAGCCTACAGCGGGGATTACTCACACATGGATGGGGGAATCATGGATGGTTGATGGAGAGGCGTCGGTGATGATGATGGCGATGATCTCCTCCAATTCCCCGTCCCGGCAGGGTGCCAGAACGGAGTTTCTGGTCCCCGAAATAGGGTTTTCGTTGGCGGCGGAGCTCTGGAGTGTTTCGGGGAAAAGCGTCGATCCTTCTCGGGTTTTTAGGTCAAGGGGATTAAGTAGTCGAAAGGGGGTCGCGAGGTGGTGTTCAAGGCGGCCACACCATCCCCCGGCGCGGCCCACCTCTGGCCGCGGGGGCCCATGGTGTGGGGCCCCTGTGGCCCGCCTCCGTCTCGTCTTCTGACTCCGTGTGTCTTCTGGAAAAATAGGAACTCTAGGATATTTTTCGGGAATTTTCCCGAAACTTGATTTTCTGCACAAAAACAAGACACCAGGGCAATTCTGCTAAAAACAGCGTTAGTCCGTCTTAGTTGCACTCAAAACACACAAATTAGAGGCAAAACAACAGCAAAAGTGTTCGGGAAAGTAGATACGTTTTAGACGTATCAACCGTCAGGGCCTGGCGCCTTATTTTTCTTCATTTGGAAAACATCTTTTATTTCCTCTAGGGAGAATTCTCTGCTAAGTTTCAGTCTATCAGCATCATCTAGTATACTAGGCTAATTTACATTTAACTACACATTCCCAACATTCTCATTCGGCCCAAACAACTTCTTATAATAATTAGTCGCATAATCTAGAATCTCAGCATCACCTACAATAACACCATCATCCTAATACAACAAATCTATTTTATTTCTCCTATTTCTACCACTTTCTTTACTGATAAAATACGAAGTCAAGGCGTCTCCTTCCAAAATCTCTCTCTCTCTTTAGCTCTTTGAAACCACATCACTTCCTCTTCCTTGTAAATTTTATTTAGTTGGGCATCTAGGCTTTTCCTAAGTAAGTAGTTCGCAGAAGATAAACCATTTACTTCACTTTCCTTATCTATCTCATCGATTGCCTCAGCCAACGCCTTCTTCTATTTCTTGTACAACCATACATAATTTAAATTCCACCCCTTCAAAACTTTCCTTAGTTTTCTACCTCTACCCTGCCATCTACTAGCGTTATCTACTAGAAGCAAAACAATTCCACACTTAACTTGCCACTTCTATCAAATCATCCCTTAAGAACCAACAAAGCTCAAACTTAAAAGGTTTGTCTACTTTACGTTTAATCAGACCAAAATCCACAAGGACAGGAGAATGATCTGAAAGTTCTCTAGTAAGAATTTTAACCGAGACTAACGGAAAAAGATATTCCCAAGGCAAAGAAACTAAAACTCTATCAAGCTTTTTTAAAGTAGGTATTTCTTGATTATTTGACCACGTGAACCTTCTACCAGGTGTTTCAATCTCTTTAAGCCCACCATGCTCAATAACCGCGTTAAACAACTTAGACCATTTATTAAGCACATTTACCTTATTACATTCATCTATATTCCTAATTAAATTGAAGTCCACACCAACTATTAAAGGAAGGCCATCTCTATTCTGAAACAAATGTACCAACTCTACAAGAAACTCCTCTTTATCTTTACTATGTGGGGCACCATAAACATTAATTAAATTCCACCTTGCTTTACTTATCTTATCTTCTACCACTTTTTTAATAAAAAACTTACCTATATCACTCTCTACTATATCAAGAAAAGATCATTAATTCCTAGGATCATGCCACCCCCTTGACCAGTAGAAGGTGCCTGATACGTCTCAAACGTATCTATAATTTCTGATGTTCCATGTTGATATTATACCAATTGTTACATGTTTTTATATACACTTCATAGCATTTTTATGCATTTTCTGGGACTAACCTATTAACAAGATGCCACAGTGCCAGTTCCTGTTTTCTGCTGTTTTTGTATTCCAGAAAAGCTGTTCTGGAAATATTCTCGAAATTGGACGAAACTTGGACAGAACCTTCTATTTTCCCGACACGTACACGGAGTCCAAAGGAGAGACCGAGGCGACCGAGGAGGCAGCCACGCCAGGGGCCGGCGCGGCCCCACCTCCTGCCGTGTCGGGGGGTGGCGTGACCCCCTCGGGTGCCTCCAGACGCCGCCCTTTCGCCTATATAATGCCTTCGTCTAGAAAACCTAAATACCCGAACCTCCATCCACGAAAAGTTCCGTAGCCGCCGCCGTCGTCAACCCTAGTTCGAGAGGGTTCTGAAGCTCTTCCCGGCACCCTGCCGGAGAGGGGAATCATCACCGGAGGGCTCTACATCACCATGCCTGCCTCCGGAGTGATGCGTGAGTAGTTCATCCTTCGACTACGGGTCCATAGCAGTAGCTAGATGGTTGTCTCTCCTCCTTGTGCTATCATGTTTAGATCTTGTGAGCTGCCTATCATGATCAAGATCATCTTATTATAATGCTACATGTTGTGTTTGCTGGGATCCGATGAATATTGATACTATGATCAAGTTGATTATCAATCTATCTTATATGTTATTTATGATCTTGCATGCTTTTTGTTACTAGTAGATGCTTTGGCCAAGTAGATGCTTGTAACTCCAAGAGGGAGTATTTATGCTAGATGGTGGGTTCATGCCTCCGGTAATCTGGGCGAGTGACAACAACGTCTAAGGTTGTGGATGTGTTGTTGCCACTAGTGGTAAAAACAACAATGCTTTGTCTAAGGATAATTGTATTGTTTACATTATGCACTTTACTTAATGCAATAATCTGTTGCTTGCAACTTAATACCAACGGGGGACACGGATGTCAACCTGAAGGTGGATTATTAGTCATAGATGATGTTGGATAACGGTCTATGTATCTTGTTGTAATGCCCAATTGAATATCATAGTAGTCATCTTGTCATATATATGCATTATCATGCGCTCTCTATTCATCAATTGCCCAGCTGTAATTTGTTTACCCAGCATGTTAGTTATCTTTTATGGAGAGACACCACTAGTGAACTGTGGACCCCGGTCCATTCTTTTACACTGATAATACAACCAACTGCAATCATTGTTCCTTTTCATTCTCTGCAATTAAACACTATTTTTGACACCATACGTTTAATCCTTTATTTACAGCAAGCCGGTGAGATGACAACCTCACTGTTTCGTTGGGGCAAAGTAGTTTGATTGTGTTGTGTGCAGGTTCCACGTTGGTGATCGAGTAAACGGCGCCACCAACAACCTTCAGAGGTGCCTTTTACTCCTACTGGATCTGACAACCTTGGTATCTTACTGAGGGAAAACTTGCTGCTGCACTGCTTCATACCTTCTCTTGGGGTCTCCCAACGAACGTGTGCTTTCACGTCATCAAGCAACTTTTTCTGGCGCCGTTGCCGGGGAGTAAGAAGACTTCTGCAAGGGGAGTCTCACGCTTCCAATCTCTTTACTTTGTTTTTGTCTTGCTTTGTTTATTTTATCTTGTCTTGTTTGCTTTTATCTATCAAAAACACAAAAAAATTAGTTTCTTGCATTTAGTTTATTTCGGTTTGTTATTATGTCTAGTTATTTATTCGCTATCAATGGGTTTTCTCTTTGAAACAAAATCTTATTGTCTAAGTGGGTTCACGGAGGAACATCAGAATTACTATAAGGAATACCGCTTGTCTCAAAAAGGGAAACACTTATGGGTACAAATATATAAATTGAATTGTTTTGCTAGAAACTTGTGCTTTACTTATGATGAATCCTGGTGCTTTAATGAATATTTTTGCTGTAGGAGGCATAAACACCTCCCTTTCCAATGTGATTATAATGATAATGAAATCTTGGCTGCTTATGCTAAAGGAAACTATGACTTTGATAATCTTGAACAAATTTAAGAATTTGTTGTTTTTAAGGGTGCCTATGAAATTGCTGGTTTTATTCAAGATGATGATGCTCCTTGTAGAACTGAGAATTATGCTATACTTGGTTATTGCCTTGAATATTACAATGATAATCCTTATATCACTGAATTTCTTGAGAAAACTTATTCTCCAGAACAACTTGCTACCTTTCAGGAACCTGTGGGAGAAGAAATTGCTGGAACTGAAAGCTCATTGGATGAAAAAGAGGAAGAGAGTGATGAACAAAAGGAGGATCTATCTCCTAAAGATAGTAACTCTTTAACTCTTACATTATACGATTACCCTCCATGCCTACCTAAGGAGGAAGAATGCTATATTGTTGAATGTCATGATTCCATTGAAATATCTCCTTTTGATAAATTTGAAGTAACAAGCTCCTTGACTCAAGTAAAAGAGGAAATTGCAGAAAGTAAAAATGTGCTCCCTAATGTTATATATGATAATTCTCTTGATGATGGTCCTATATTGCCTAATGATATTTATTATACTACTATGGTCAAAAGTGGGTTTAATGACCCCACTGTTTTTTAGCTTAATAAAATTATGTGTTTGTAGATCATGAAAAGCATGCTTTATGTGATAGTTATATTGTTGAGTTTGTTCATGATGCTACTGAAAGTTATTATGAGAGAGGAAAATATGGTTGTAAAAGTTTTCAAGTTACTAAAACACCTCTCTTTATGTTGAAAGTTTTGAAGTTGCATTTGTTTCGTCTTTCTATGCTAGTTGTGTTGGGGATATACCTACTAGGGGTATCACCAGCATGGATCAATCCGGCTAGTCCAGGGTGGCCCGCAGTGGTGGTGAAGGCTTTGCCTGCCGGGCGGCCCAGATAGCTGACGACCAAGGAAGGCGGATGCCGGCAAGGAGGAGGCCCAAGACTGAAGCCCGAAGCCACCAAGACCAAGACGGAAGGCGGCATACTTGCCGGCTAGGTTTAGGACTCCGTATACTTGCTGGATACGTAATCACCTTGTAACCCTAGGTCCAGCCGCCTATATAAGCTGGACCTCGGGACGCCTTTAGGGCATCAACCAATCATATCTCATACAACTCATTGTAACCTGTTCACGGCGATTGCCTTATAGTGAGTTATAGCAGCACGTAGGGCCCGCCACCGCCGTGGAGCCTGAAGCTGGGTAAACCGCCGTGTACAATCCCGACCTCGACGACGTCCACCTTCTTGCCCTACGTTCACCCTCGGCTAGCAGGACCCCGTCTCCTATCCAAGATGCCGATACGACGACAGTTGGCGCCCACCGTGGGGCCTAAGGCGTCAGGCGTCACGTTCCAGGCGGGAACCTTGGCGGCATCGGCGAAACAATCGCCGTCGGCCGCGCTGTTCGCTACGGCGACAACCACTACATCAGCTGCGACGAGTCCTACATCCCCGCAGACGACTACATTGTCGGATGCGGAGTTGTGCCGTTTGGCGGCGTCGATGTGTTCATCGGCTACACTTCTGAGGCGTATGGGTTGCCGCGAATTTATTCGCCATCCCACCCGCCCTACAATCAAGACGGATCTGAGTTTGCCTCCCTGAGGAGTCCGCAGATTCAGATCTACACTTTGTCGGCATGACGGGACTGGGATCAGACTCCCAGCCCAACAGTCAAGATCCCGAATCTATTCTTCCTGCGCTCCAGGATGATGCGATGTCGGATGCCGGATCCAGATCTACCGTTCACGTCAACGTAGATTCTGATTCCGAAGAAGATTCTGCCAGCATGTTTGAGCAACGGGTCAAGCAGTGTTTTTTACACCTGATCCTCCGCCTTCTGAGGCGGCTACGGGCTCTCCGTCAACATGCAGCAGGTTTTTGTGGCGGATGTCACCGGTGCAGCCTCAGAGCAGGCGGCGGCAACTGACGCCGCCAACCTGGGGACCCCGGCAACCGATCCACAGTTTCCAGAGCCTCCTGGGGCTCCAAAGAAGAATTCTAGAAGGCGAGCCCAGCAAGATAGGAACATGGCGGCCTGGCGGAAGTTCTCACACGCCGGTAAACGACAAAACCAACCGGCTGATTTGGAGAAACTTCGAAACACCTTGGTGGAGCAAACTGAGTACCTCAAAAGCAAGCAAGCAGAGGTCCAGAGCCTCCTCGACGAAGCCAAGAGGAAAACGCCAAGATAACCGCCAAGTGACCCCAAGCGCAATCTTTTCACCACCACCCCATTGCCCAAGCCGGCAGGACAAGTGGCGAGAAGAAAAGTAGAAAGGCAGGGATCATGACACTTCAAATCCCCTGCCCAAAAGCTTGGTTTCGAGTGGGCTACAGCGCCGCAGCGTAAGGACAAGAACGGGGACGTCATCCTCGCCACCCCTGTCCTCAACACTGCAGCCGCCTTGGACATCCTCAACAATGATGACTATGACAAGGACGAGAAGATTTACTACGCATCGATCCTTGCTCACAAAGCTCTAGAGCAGCAGGCCCGTGCTGATTCTCGCGCCGACATGGCGGACGCAAGGGGAGGAAAGTTGGAATCAAATCCAACGCTTGCAAAGCTGCGGCCGGTGGCAACCCGAAGATCCGTCCGGCTCCAGTAGCCACGGAAAAGGGAAGGACAAGGACCCGCAATCACCACCTCCCAAAAGGCAGCGTGACGAGGCGTCCAGACCGGCAACAGGCGCAAGGCCTCACCTCCTCCGCCTAGGCGGGATGAAGGCGGAAGCAGGGGCAGCAAGCAGCCGCCAAGGAGTGGCGGCAACCGACAACGCCCCGCCGCCAAGAAGAAGCAGGGACCGCACACAGTCCCCACCACCAGTGCCCAGGCACGAAGGCGGAAGCCGGGGACACAACAAGCCTAGGCACAGCCGGGCAGCGCAGGACGAGCCTAACGCCGATAGATCTGGCAAACAGCTCAGTCCGCAAGACGCAGACATCGTCTCAATGACATCAAGGCTGGAAAGCAAGATGCCTATCTAGGACCTGAGTGCTTTGGCCCAGCCATCCGCAACGTTCAAGTACCCGAGACATGACATCAGTGTCAAAAACTCATCAAAGGTACAATGGAGCGGACAAGCCAAACTCATGGTTGTCGGACTACGCGCTGGCAGTTGAAATTGCCGGAGGCAATGGCCTCGTCGCGCACGCTTCCTTCCCCTCATGTGGAGGGGACAGCCCGAAGCTGGATCGAAAACTTGCCGGAGAAAAGCATTCATAGTTGGCATGACATGGAAAAGGTGTTCACACAGCACTTTACAAGCGACCCAATACATACACAGATTTGGTTCGTTGCGTGCAAAAGCCAGATGAAACAGCTACAAGCTTCTTGGCAAGGTGGATTCAAACAAAGGCAAGCTGCGAGAACGTAGACGACAATCAAGCAATCCATGCCTTCACCACAGGCCTCCTGAAGGGCTCAAGTCTCAGACATAAGCTCGTACGCATGCAAGTCAAGGATCTCGGAGTCATGCTCGAAGTAGCAGCCATGTACGCACAGGCGGATGATGATGCACGCGATGGAGATGGCGCACATGATATGGCGCCAAACAGGCGAGCAAGTCACAAACGCAAGGCTCCCCAGGATGACAAAGCCGGACCGTCAAACGAGGTCGCCGCCGCCTTCGAAGGCAAAGGCGGCAACCGCAAGTGGAAAGGAAAGGGTAAAGATGGCGGCTCCAGCAAGCAACGCCTGACATACGATCAGGCAAAAGCCTTGCCCTGCCCAATCCACGCGTCCTTAGGCAAAGTTAACCACACATTAGGGGAATGCCGGTTCATGGAGGACTTCAAGAAGGACCCCGAGGTTGGCTGGAAATCAAAAAAGAGCAAAAAGGCTGAGAAGACAAAGAAGGAAGATGATGATGGGGCAGTGTCCATGTCCGAGGATGAGGAACCCAAGCTGGTGCGCAAAGAAAGGAAATATCCCAAGGTACATGGCCAATTGGTGTGCTTCTGGGCACTCCTTCGGCAAAGAAGAAAAGGCGGAGATGCGCGAGCTAAACGCCACAGTACCAGACGTTCCCCAGTATCTAGACTGGTCAGAGGAGCCAATAACTTGGGATAGAGATGATCACCCAGATCACGTACCTCACCCCGGCAAATACGCCCTTGTCGTCGACCCAATTGTCGATAACTTCAGGCTCACCAAGGTGTTGATGGATGGCGGCAGCAGCCTCAACATCATCTACGCGGACACTCTGAAGCGCATGAACTTGTCGGAAAGCCAGCTTGACTACAGCAAGTCAAGTTTCATGGCATCGTTCCGGGAAAGCAAGCCAAGTCAATGGGAAGCATCAATTGGAGGTTACTTTTGGGCCTGAGACAAACTACCGCTCGGAGTATCTCAGGTTCGAAGTAGTCCCCTTCAAAAGTGCCTACCACGCCATTTTTGGACGGCCAGCTTTCGCCAAGTTCATGGCTCGCCGTGTTACATCTACAGCAAGTGAAGATGCCGGGACCCAATGGTACAATCACCATCATGGCAACTTCAAGAAAGCAAAGGAGTGCGAGCGTGGCAACGCCGCCTTCGCTGAGGCAGTCCTCCACGCAGAGGATTAGCCATGTTGAAAAAGAGCTGATACGTCGCAGTTGCCGGAGCATGTAAAGACCGCTGAGCAAAAGAACACTTTCAAGGCGTCCGAAGACACAAAGAAGGCGGATCTGGTCCCAGGTGACAGCTCCAAGCAAGTCACCATAGGGGCTGGCTTGGACGACAAATAGGAAAGCGCGCTCGTCAGGTTCCTCCGTGAGAATCAGGACATCTTTGCATGGTGTCAGCCGACATGCCAGGTGTCCCGAGGGAACTTGCCGAGCACTCTCTTAACGTCTACGAAGGAGCCAAACCAGTGAAGCAAGGAATAAGGCGCTACGGTGAGAAGAAGCGGACAGCAATAGGGAAGGAGATCATCAAGTTGCAAGAAGCCAAGTTCATTAGGGAGGTAGTACACACTGATTGGTTGGCAAATCCTGTAATGGTTCCAAAACCTAATAAGGAAATGAGAATGTGCATTGATTATACCGGTTTGAACAAGTGCTGTCCTAAGGACCACTTTGCTTTGCCTCGTATAGATCAGGTCATAGACTCCACAGCCGGCTCCGAGCTGCTGTGCTTTTTGGATGCGTACTCCGGGTACCACCAAATCAAAATGCGAGAATCCGACCAAATCAAAACAGCGTTCACTACGCCCTACGGGACCTTCTGCTACATCACGATGCCCTTCGGTCTAAAAAATGCCGGCGCAACGTATCAGCGGTGTATGCAAAGATGCCTTCACGAGCAAATTGGCCGCAATGTTCACGTCTATGTTGACGACATTGCCGTCATGTCAAGAAAGAAGGCAGATTTGCTTGACGATTTGAGAGAAACCTTTGATAGCCTCCGGGTATATAGGATGAAGCTCAACCCGAAAAAATGCGTCTTCGGGGTTCCTGCCGGCAAATTGCTTGGCTTTATCGTTTCCGAACGAGGGATAGAAGTAAATCCAGAAAAAATCAAAGCGATCCTCAACATATCCAGGCCCAAGGACCTGAAGGACGTGCAGCGACTTGCCGGCTCGGCGGCTGCCGTCAGTCGTTTCATTAGCCGTCTTGGTGAGAAGGCACTGCCTCTCTACCGGCTTCTGAAGAAATCCGACAACTTTGAGTGGACAGACGAAGCAGACGCCGCCTTGCAGCAACTCAAGGACGCGTTAACGTCTGCTCCAATTTTGGCAGCTCCTCGTTCGCAGGAACCAATGCTGCTTTACATCGCGGCAACTAACTTGGTTGTTAGCGTGGTACTGGTTGTGGAACGCAAGACGGAAAATTCAGACTTGCCGGAACAACGTCCGGTTTACTTCATCAGTGAAGTA